>JALXJV020000005.1:36825806-37059293 GCA_024633595.2 Lepomis macrochirus | reverse complement strand
AGTAGTCCAGTATTGAGAGTGATCCATGAAACATGAGCTCTGATATACCAGAGAGTTGACGGCCTTAAAACGACTTCCTGTTTCCCTGTAAGTGCATAAAAGCATCCTGGGTAGGAGCTATAGACTGTTCTTCTTTTTCTTTATGTTTTGAATTAGTTCAGTCTGTTTTGTAAATGAGTGTTAGATTCTTACCTGATGATGGTCTGAGGACCAAAGCATCAACATTAGTTCTTTCACAGAGTTTCTCATAGAATGCACCTCTCTAACAGACTTATGTTTTAGGGATTAAAGCTGTGAAACCTTAAAAGTGAGAATGAGCATCCAACTTGCATCGATTCTCTCTGCTTGTCAAGTTCAAAAATAGAGCAAATGTACTTTTTCAGTTGCGTGTTGGAGGTTTTATAATAATTTGCAACTGCTGACCATGTTAACCGCTTCTTCTTTCCACTCTCAGCTGTACTATTTTAACAACTCTCTGTCGGTCAGTTTTCAAACCTTCTTATCTGCAGCTGATGGCTAAGAGAAGACATTTCATGTTTGCTTTTGAATAAAGTGGAGAGTTTTGTCTGGAAGCTGCTGACTGGGTCAACAGAGGCTGAACACTGAGGAGACATGGAAGCTGTGATTGGACTGTTGCTGATGCTACTCGGAGTCTCTCATGGTGAGCTGATTAACTTGTTTAATTGGACACATTTTATGCAGTTATGAGATAAATACATTCAAAATGTACAGTCTGACATCCTCTTCAGTGATGTGTTTTCCAGCTTAAACACTGACCCATTTTAAATAAATGAACAGGCTTTGTCAGCTTTCTCTTAAAAATAGCTTGTCTACAAATACTTTTTACATATGAGGGGAAATTCAAGCAGGTTTTTTTACTACAATTGAAATTAAGCTACAAATAAGAGATACTAAAGATATCCACGAGTTCATGCAATTAAAAGCACATAATTGACCTGATCATTAATGATCAAAAGCTGAAAGATTTATCTGAAATGTATTCCTTAACTAAAGGTTCTACTAAGAGAAGTTTTTATTTGATGTTTTATTTGGTCATGGCTCACAAGAACATATTCCTGCCTGCATTAAGAGATACTTACAGTTACAGTCCCCATAGAAGTTTCAGTAAAACAAAAAGATCTAATTAAATAATCATGTTTTTCACAAATGTAACTTTAAATGTCACCCATGTTCTTTATAAATGTTTCCTGAAATGTGGATTTTTTGATTTTTGGATTGTTAAAAAACTTTTGTTTTAAATGTTGAATGCTTAACGTGTTAAAAGTAAATCCCCTCGCAGGACTGAATGACCCGTTCAAAGTGTTGCTTTTCATGTTATATACATCATATATAATATTATGTATTATTACTGATGCATTATTACTGAGGACCATATGAATGAATAATTTTAATGTTGTAAAATTAAAGTAAATTAGGTAAATGTGTTGAAGTAAAAAGTACAATATTTTCTCCTGAATGTATTGGAGAGGAAGTGAAATGTAGCAAAGCAAATAATTAAGTAAAGTACAAGTACCTCAAAGTTTACTTTAGCAAAAGTACTTTCAGTTCACTTCTGCTCACACGCCTGTATAATAACTTCCTGTTTGCAAACTGTGGTCTGCATCTAAACCCACTGTCTGTGTCCATCTGTTGATTTAGAAGAAAGTGAAGCATCAAAATTGTTTAAATTTATTTACAGCTTTTGTGTGGAAACCTACTGTTACGGCAGAGAGGATGGAGCTCACTGTTTCAGAATTCACTTTAGTGAATTTACTTAATTACACTTCAGCCTGGGCACATTGCTGTGTAATTATTCTCTGCACAGGAATAAGTAACAGGTCTGAGAGAAACAGCTGCAGTGAACCTCCTGTTTCTGTGACTTTAATTCCATCTCATTGTCATTCATCTTGCTGTACTTATATTTTTACAACTTGCAGGTATGGAAACATGTGATGGCAGACAGGATGGAGCTCAGTGTTATGGAGCTTTAGGAGGAACTGTGGTCCTCCAGCTGATGGACAGCAACTCAGAAATATTTAAATACCAGTTGTTCTGCAATAACTCAAAAGTACTTATAGGGAGAAAGAATCATATTCTGTCTAATGCGATGGAAGACAGATCCTCATTTACTCCCAGTAATGGAACATTTAGGATCAACAATCTGAGCAGGACTGATGGTGGTGAATATACTCTTGACATTTTTGATTCAAATGGACGAAGATCAGAGCATCGGACTCTACATTTGGTCATTCAAGGTAAAAAACTTTTTGTCTTCAGGAATTTAGTGACATTGATAGACATACATGTCGTATTCTGTTGCTAAACTTCATACATATCATATTCTACATACTGTATATCTGTGTCTATGCCTGTGTAGAGTAACCTATGTTTAATAGGAAAAGTCATCTGAGTGTGTTTCCTTCAGCTCCTGTGTCCTCTGTCCTGCTGGACTCTGAGTGTCTGTCCCAGGGAGAGATGAGGGTGTCCTGCTCCGCTGAGCAAGGGGACAGTCCTCAGTACAGCTGGACTCTGGATGGACACACACTGACGGACGCTCAGCTCCT
Organism: Lepomis macrochirus; assembly: GCA_024633595.2. Lineage (NCBI taxonomy): Eukaryota > Metazoa > Chordata > Actinopteri > Centrarchiformes > Centrarchidae > Lepomis > Lepomis macrochirus. Next base: position 37,056,729 of record JALXJV020000005.1, on the reverse strand, counting down.
TTCTGGAAACAGTGAGAGTAAAAGCATCACTCTGAAACGAGACGTCTCAGGACAGCTGGTCTGCTCAGTCAGGAATAACGTCAGTAGGTTTCCTACCTGTGGTGAGTGAGAACACTACAAAAGATGTTACTTTGGATTATGACACTGGTATTTAACTTTGCATCAGTCAGCGATGTGTTTGTTTCCCCAAAGGCTTCCTGTTCCCTAAATGCACCTTACCCAATGGGATGCAGATACTGCAGAGAGCACTTGTTTCTGCTGACACCCTGTGTGTTGAAACAACAACAACTCTGATCACAGAAACTCAGGCCTCCACTGAAGGTAAGGAGACGGACATGATAGTGTCCATTAAAACCTGCACTCAGATCACACCTGCCATAGATGAATCATAGTACTGAAGTAAGTGAAAAATAACTCTCCTGTCACAGCTTGACATGAAATGTGGATTTGTTGATGTTGATATTTGGATTTTTAAAAAACTTTTGTTTAAGGTGTGAAAAATGATGTTTAATGCCTGAATGACCCGTTCAAAGTGTTGCTTTTCACGTTAACATACACATCATATATAATATTATTTATTATTACTGAGGACCATATGAATGAATCATTTTAATGTTGTAAAATTAAAGTAAATTAGGTAAATGTGGTGAAGTAAAAAGTACAATATTTTCTCTTGAATGTATTGGAGGGGAAGTGAAATGTAGCAAAGCAAATAATTAAGTATAGTACAAGTACCTCAAAGTTTACTTTAGCAAAAGTACTTTCAGTTCACTTCTGCTCACACGCCTGTATAATAACTTCCTGTTTGCAAACTGTGGTCTGCATCTAAACCCACTGTCTCTGTCCATCTGTTGATTTAGAAGAAAGCGAAGCATCAAAATTGTTTAAATTTATTTACAGCTTTTGTGTGGAAACCTACTGTTATGGCAGAGAGGATGGAGCTCACTGTTTCATTATTCACTTTAGTAAATTTACTTAATTACACTTCACGCCTGGGCACATTGCTGTGTAATTCTTCTCTGCACAGGAATAAGTAACAGGTCTGAGAGAAACAGCTGCAGTGAACCTCCTGTTTCTGTGACTTTAATTCCATCTCATTGTCATTCATCTTGCTCTACTTATATTTTTACAACTTGCAGGTATGGAAACATGTGATGGCAGACAGGATGGAGCTCAGTGTTATGGAGCTTTGGGAGGAACTGTGGTCCTCCAGCTGATGGACAGCACCTCAGAAATATTTAGATACCAGTTGTTAAGAAAAACAACACCAATACTTGTAGGGAGAAGGAATCAGATACTTTCTAATGTGATAGAAGACAGATCCTCATTTACTCCCAGTGATGGAACATTTAGGATCAACAAACTGAGCTGGACTGATGGTGGTGAATATACTCTTGAAATCTTTGATTCAAATGGACAGAGATCAGAGCAGCGGACTCTACATTTGAGCATTCAAGGTAAATACTGTTTATGCCCAATGGACAATTTTGTAACATTAAAATACACCATGACAAGTAAAAGCCCTGCCTTCAAACGTTTACTTAAGGAAAAGAACAACACCTACAAAATATAATTAGAGCAGGCTATTATGAGTTAAAGTAAGCCCATTGTTCCATGCTACATTATACAACATGGTGGTGCTTGTGGATAATGCACTATAGGAAAAGGAGGAAAGTGTGTTGTTGCAATTACATGTATGTATAGAAAGCCCTTTGAGCATTTATTCGATATCCTACTATTACTAATTTTTTCGCTTTTACCAGCAAGACTTTTGTTCGCAACTATTACTACTGGTAAGGTCCTACTTTTTTACTAGTAAAAATTTAGGTCCTTACTAGTAGTACTAGTCACGTGCAGATGCTTACTAGAAAGCGTTTTTGTCTTACCAGTGAGGTCAAGTCGTTGAATAGTATGCCAAAAGTGTTTACTAGTGAGGAAATTTTCTTACTACTTTGGTCAAAAACCTTACTAGTTTGGTAAAAAGCTTCACTAGTAAAGGACAAAATGACATTTACTAGTATAACTAGTAAGAGCAAAAATGTCTACTAGTGCTAATAGTAAACATTTTTACAATTTATTTAAAGGCAAAATGTATGAAAATGTGCTTACTAGTAGTACTAGTGGACTTTTTTACGGTAGTACTACTAATAGACATTTTAGGTCTTACTAGTACTACCAGTAGACATATTTAGCGCTTACTAGTAGTATTAGTATGCAATTTTGCTTTACTAGTAAGGCAAAAGTGCTTACTAGTACTCAAAAAAGCCAACTAGTTAAAACTTTTGGCTTACTAGTAAGGCGCAAAGTAAGAACCAAAGTCTTACTAGTAAGAGCAAAAAAATGAGTACTAGTAGGATGTCGAATAAATGCTCAAAGGGCTTTCCATATGTATGCCATGTTGGAGGCCATTCCTTGCTTCTGTTAAAAAAAATCAGTAACCATCCCAGCCGATCCAGAGTTCTTCTACACATTACACTCACAGTCCTGACGCATTAACATGTAAGTAGCACGTTGATGCCAGCAAGTTTAATATTCATGTAAAATATGAATCTGAAAAGTAACTGCTAATTATAGCTGTAAAATCAATGTAGTGAGGTAAAAAGTAGTATGTTTCCCTCTGACATGTAGTGGTGTATAAATCAGCATGACATGGAAATAGCAAGCAAGCAGGTTTATTTATACAAGAGCTTTTATAAACTGCGGTCATTCAACGTGCTTTACAGAACTGAAGAGGAAAGTACAAATACAAAGATACTTCAGAGAGAAGAAAACAAATAAATGAAATTAAGTTAAATAAATAACTAACAAACAAGATATTAAAAACAAGATTGAAACAGTAAACATAAGTTTGTCAAAGTTCTTTAAAGAAACAAATGAACAATATGAAGGTATTTCAGAACAAAAATTAAAAGTACTCATTGTACAGGTACCTCAAAACTAAACTTTAATGCAGTACTTTAGTAAATTTACTTAATTACACTTCACGCCTGGGCACATTGCTGTGTAATTATTCTCTGCACAGGAATAAGTAACAGGTCTGAGAGAAACAGCTGCAGTGAACCTCCTGTTTCTGTGACTTTAATTCCATCTCATTGTCATTCATCTTGCTGTACTTATATTTTTTACAACTTGCAGGTATGGAAACATGTGATGGCAGACAGGATGGAGCTCAGTGTTATGGAGCTTTAGGAGGAACTGTGGTCCTCCAGCTGATGGACAGCAACTCAGAAATATTTAAATACCAGTTGTTCTGCAATAACTCAAAAGTACTTATAGGGAGAAAGAATCATATTCTGTCTAATGCGATGGAAGACAGATCCTCATTTACTCCCAGTAATGGAACATTTAGGATCAACAATCTGAGCAGGACTGATGGTGGTGAATATACTCTTGACATTTTTGATTCAAATGGACGAAGATCAGAGCATCGGACTCTACATTTGGTCATTCAAGGTAAAAAACTTTTTGTCTTCAGGAATTTAGTGACATTGATAGACATACATGTCGTATTCTGTTGCTAAACTTCATACATATCATATTCTACATACTGTATATCTGTGTCTATGCCTGTGTAGAGTAACCTATGTTTAATAGGAAAAGTCATCTGAGTGTGTTTCCTTCAGCTCCTGTGTCCTCTGTCCTGCTGGACTCTGAGTGTCTGTCCCAGGGAGAGATGAGGGTGTCCTGCTCCGCTGAGCAAGGGACAGTCCTCAGTACAGCTGGACTCTGGATGGACACACACTGACAGACGCTCAGCTCCTTTCTGGAAACAGTGAGAGTAAAAGCATCACTCTGAAACGAGACGTCTCAGGACAGCTGGTCTGCTCAGTCAGGAATAACGTCAGTAGGTTTCCTACCTGTGGTGAGTGAGAACACTACAAAAGATGTTACTTTGGATTATGACACTGGTATTTAACTTTGCATCAGTCAGCGATGTGTTTGTTTCCCCAAAGGCTTCCTGTTCCCTAAATGCACCTTACCCAATGGGATGCAGATACTGCAGAGAGCACTTGTTTCTGCTGACACCCTGTGTGTTGAAACAACAACAACTCTGATCACAGAAACTCAGGCCTCCACTGAAGGTAAGGAGACGGACATGATAGTGTCCATTAAAACCTGCACTCAGATCACACCTGCCATAGATGAATCATAGTACTGAAGTAAGTGAAAAATAACTCTCCTGTCACAGCTTGACATGAAATGTGGATTTGTTGATGTTGATATTTGGATTTTAAAAAACTTTTGTTTAAGGTGTGAAAAATGATGTTTAATGCCTGAATGACCCGTTCAAAGTGTTGCTTTTCAACGCTAACATACACATCATATATAATATTATTTATTATTACTGAGGACCATATGAATGAATCATTTTAATGTTGTAAAATTAAAGTAAATTAGGTAAATGTGGTGAAGTAAAAAGTACAATATTTTCTCTTGAATGTATTGGAGGGGAAGTGAAATGTAGCAAAGCAAATAATTAAGTATAGTACAAGTACCTCAAAGTTTACTTTAGCAAAAGTACTTTCAGTTCACTTCTGCTCACACGCCTGTATAATAACTTCCTGTTTGCAAACTGTGGTCTGCATCTAAACCCACTGTCTCTGTCCATCTGTTGATTTAGAAGAAAGCGAAGCATCAAAATTGTTTAAATTTATTTACAGCTTTTGTGTGGAAACCTACTGTTATGGCAGAGAGGATGGAGCTCACTGTTTCATTATTCACTTTAGTAAATTTACTTAATTACACTTCACGCCTGGGCACATTGCTGTGTAATTCTTCTCTGCACAGGAATAAGTAACAGGTCTGAGAGAAACAGCTGCAGTGAACCTCCTGTTTCTGTGACTTTAATTCCATCTCATTGTCATTCATCTTGCTCTACTTATATTTTTACAACTTGCAGGTATGGAAACATGTGATGGCAGACAGGATGGAGCTCAGTGTTATGGAGCTTTGGGAGGAACTGTGGTCCTCCAGCTGATGGACAGCACCTCAGAAATATTTAGATACCAGTTGTTAAGAAAAACAACACCAATACTTGTAGGGAGAAGGAATCAGATACTTTCTAATGTGATAGAAGACAGATCCTCATTTACTCCCAGTGATGGAACATTTAGGATCAACAAACTGAGCTGGACTGATGGTGGTGAATATACTCTTGAAATCTTTGATTCAAATGGACAGAGATCAGAGCAGCGGACTCTACATTTGAGCATTCAAGGTAAATACTGTTTATGCCCAATGGACAATTTTGTAACATTAAAAATACACCATGACAAGTAAAAGCCCTGCCTTCAAACGTTTACTTAAGGAAAAGAACACCTACAAAATATAATTAGAGCAGGCTATTATGAGTTAAAGTAAGCCCATTGTTCCATGCTACATTATACAACATGGTGGTGCTTGTGGATAATGCACTATAGGAAAAGGAGGAAAGTGTGTTGTTGCAATTACATGTATGTATAGAAAGCCCTTTGAGCATTTATTCGATATCCTACTATTACTAATTTTTTTTGCTTTTACCAGCAAGACTTTTGTTCAGCAACTATTACTACTGGTAAGGTCCTACTTTTTTTACTAGTAAAATTTAGGTCCTTACTAGTAGTACTAGTCAATGCAGATGCTTACTAGAAAGCCGCTTTTGTCTTACCAGTGAGGTCAAGTCGTTGAATAGTATGCCAAAAGTGTTTACTAGTGAGGAAATTTTCTTACTACTTTGGTCAAAAACCTTACTAGTTTGGTAAAAAGCTTCACTAGTAAAGGACAAAATGACATTTACTAGTATAACTAGTAAGAGCAAAAATGTCTACTAGTGCTAATAGTAAACATTTTGCAATTTATTTAAAGGCAAAATGTATGAAAATGTGCTTACTAGTAGTACTTAGTGGACTTTTTACGGTAGTACTACTAATAGACATTTTAGGTCTTACTAGTACTACCAGTAGACATATTTATGCTTACTAGTAGTATTAGTATGCAATTTTGCTTTACTAGTAAGGCAAAAGTGCTTACTAGTACTCAAAAAAGCCAACTAGTTAAAACTTTTGGCTTACTAGTAAGGCACAAAGTAAGAACCAAAGTCTTACTAGTAAGAGCAAAAAAATGAGTACTAGTAGGATGTCGAATAAATGCTCAAAGGGCTTTCCATATGTATGCCATGTTGGAGGCCATTCCTTGCTTCTGTTAAAAAAATCAGTAACCATCCCAGCCGATCCAGAGTTCTTCTACACATTACACTCACAGTCCTGACGATTAACATGTAAGTAGCACGTTGATGCCAGCAAGTTTAATATTCATGTAAAATATGAATCTGAAAAGTAACTGCTAATTATAGCAGTAAAATCAATGTAGTGAGGTAAAAGTAGTATGTTTCCCTCTGACATGTAGTGGTGTATAAATCAGCATGACATGGAAATAGCAAGCAAGCAGGTTTATTTATACAAGAGCTTTTATAAACTGCGGTCATTCAACGTGCTTTACAGAACTGAAGAGGAAAGTACAAATACAAAGATACTTCAGAGAGAAGAAAACAAATAAATGAAATTAAGTTAAATAAATAACTAACAAACAAGATATTAAAAACAAGATTGAAACAGTAAACATAAGTTTGTCAAAGTTCTTTAAAGAAACAAATGAACAATATGAAGGTATTTCAGAACAAAAATTAAAAGTACTCATTGTACAGGTACCTCAAAACTAAACTTTAATGCAGTACTTTAGTAAATTTACTTAATTACACTTCACGTCTGGACACATTCCTGTGTAATTCTTCTCTGCACAGGAATAAGTTCACATTTTGGTAACAGGTCTGACAGAAACAGCTACAGTGAACCTCCTGTTTCTGTGGGTTTAATTCCATCTCATTGTCATTCAGCTTGTTTTTATTTATTTATTTATTTTTACAACTTCCAGGTTTGGAAACATGTGAGGCCTCCACTGAAGGTAAGGAGACGGGCATGATAGTGTCCATTAAAACCTGCACTCAGATCACACCTGCCAGAGATGAATCATAGTACTGAAGTAAGTGAAAAATAACTCTCCTGTCACAGCTTGACATGAAATGTTTGTGTGTCTTGTGAACGTTTGTTTGAACAGATCGCTCCCAGCTCATATGTGGCGTGACAGCAGCTGTGGTGATTCTTTTATTAATTGGAATCACCGTCTATTTTCTTTGGAAGAAAAAGAAATACCAGACAGCTGAAGGCTCTGCCGACCCTCGAACGATGAAATATCAAGAGAACTCTGTTGTGATGGTTGAAATGAGAAGTTCTGCAGCTGAAGTTTAACCTTCTGAAACCAACCAAGTGTCGCCGCCACCTGCCGTGGATTTGCCACGTGTCTTTCTGGATGTGTAAACAGGGTTTAGAGTGAAAACTGTCTTTGTTTTATTCTTCTCAGATTTACTTTTCAGCAGCTCACTGTGAATACCTACCCATAAAAGGTGTGTGAGTGTTTTTCTGCTTTTAAGCTCTGACAGAACAAAGTCTTTTATTGTAACCCTACTTCTATGATCACAAGTGGACCAGCTGACTATTTTCATATTTTATTAGGAGATAAAAGTTTTAACTTTCTATATTAAAACCCAAACTGTACACCGTAACAATTATGGACCTTTTCACATAAACAATAAAGGTGTTTAACTCTTGAATTATGTACTATACTCTCACCGCCACTTTATTAGGTACACCTTGCTTGTACCAGGTTGGACCCCCTTTTGCCTTCAGAACTGTGTACGGTGAGTTCAGGTACATTGGGACAGTTTTTGTAATTCTATCTTGTGATCTGGTTCTTGTCATAAAGTTAAAAAAGTAACCCAACATATGATATATTTCTATTTCAAGATGTCTGCTTTCTTTATGTGAAGAAATTCAGTGTGTACATTATTTATTTTGTTGTAGTTGACACAAAACTCATTTCATGAACATGTTTGGTAATTTGGGACTCAGTTTTATTAGTGTATAACCGAGTCCATTTACCCTCGTTGAAATATATGTCTAAAGTTAGGTGATATTATTTATCACCCTGTCATTTGTTGTGATGGAAATTTGATATTTCACTGTTTACTGTTTCTGCTCTGCATGCTTCATCAGAACAGACCAATGTTTCACTGTGTGGTATTTGATTATTTTAGTATGTTGCAGCTCGGTGAAGTTTCCCATGGGAAAGATGCTCGTTAGAGAGTTTTTCTTACCTGCCTGTCCTTGATAGGCCTTCATCTCAGGACAGTTGGTCCCTGCTCCCTTCCTCCCTGACATAGCTGAGTAATATAAAGTCACCTGTTTCTTCACTGGCTCTTTGTCTCACACTCTATAGACTGGTTGCACTCTGTATGTCTGTCTGACCCTTTGCAAAGAATAAAACCCTTAAAAGACGCCTGAATTGGACTCTTTATTTCAGAAGACTCACCAAAGGACATATTTCCATTTCAAAGCTTAATTCATTTTTACATCAGCAAATGTCAACAGACTAAACTGATAAATATGTTAAAATCATTAAAGACTCCAACATGTTGTCAAACATGTTTATTTTATTTATTCATCTGTTTCTTGGTGCCTTTCTATTCTGCAACAGACCTTAAACTCATCATCATAATAAATGCACAGATTAAACAAAGTGAGCAGCAAAACGCCTTCATGCATCAGCATCGCTTCTTGATTAGACTTAATTACATGTTACAGAACGACCACATTAAACATAGGAAACATTTGCTTTATTGTTTCCCATTGTCAGAAGATTGTTGGAATAGGCTAATCTGACCAAATGATAAGGCCTTCTACAGACTATGGGATTAGCATCATTAGTGTTAGCATCTTACTGTATCTACTTAAAAGCTGCCTGTAGGTTACATCTCTGTGGTTCTGTGTTGACATACATGTGTGGTCCCTCTGTATATCTGCTTTTATGAATCCACACTAGTGATAAATTTCACTTTAATAGCCTTTTCACACTGTCCCAATATACCTGAAACATGCTGTCCCAAATTACCACAACACGCTTGGTAATTTGGGAAGAAAATGTCCTGATTTAAAATATGTGAACATAATTTCCAAACAACGGGTAAACTAAAATCTGTAGACTATTAACTTCTGTTACAAGTCGCGGTGGATATTTTCCACACGGACCAGGTAAAGCAACAGTGAACACACAGAGTGCAGATGTTGGTTTCAGTTGTTTGATGACGCTACGTCATTAATAAGCCGACGTGGCGGCTCACCTGCTGCCGTGGTAACGGATCGCAGGTACTGATGTGCGATACCACTTAATTCCTATACGATCCAACACCAAGTAATACCCAGGCTACCAACACCAAGACTTTTTACATGTGTCATTTCTAGTTTAATGTGACCTCCCCCTCCTGTTTCTGTCTTTATGAGAGAAATAAGGAGCAGGCTGCAGCCTCACCAATTCAAAATAAGAGCTGCATAATGACAAGACTTCAAACTACTGTCATATTCTTTAATTATAAGAGAAACATCCTGCTCAGAACTGAAGCTTCATCACATCATCCTCTTATTGTTCTTAATCTTAATCTAATCTCTTAATCTTAATCTCAGATGTTTAATGAAGTTTGCAGTGTTGCCAAAGTGTTTCACTGTCTTTGCACACACATCACACACAGCGTCATTATTACCTTCACAGCTCAAACACAGCCAGATGTGACTGTTTCTACAGTCAGTCAGAGTCAGTATTCAGTCACAGGAAATGTAAAGGGCTGCAGGGGCTCACTTCAAAGAAGCTCCGTCACAGAGCCGCAGCGCAGCGTGACTTTGACAGGCGGAAGGAGAAGTAGTTCCTGTCAACAGAGTATAATTAGACCATCCTGGTGACAGTAAGATACTTATGATAAAACACACACTCACTCCAAATGACTGAGTTTAGATATCGATCCTTTTATATGAGCATCGATCCCACAGCAGGAAACATTGGTATCAGAAATATCGATACTTTAGGATCCATCTGCACATCACTAATCGCGAGGTGGAAAAATACGGAAAAGACGAAGTTCTCAGTCTGAGGCGACTTTTTAAAACTTACTGCTGATGGAGAAAATGAAGCAGACGGGGAAAGAGACAGAGAGAGACGGGCAAGCCGGGTGTTTAGGCTACCTGACGAAGTGTCAGTGTGGTGAGAAGAGAACGAGGCAGGTGCAAAGCAGAGGCTACTTAAAAACAATAAGAAGAACATTCGTGCTCATTAAAACCTGCTTTCACAGGGTGGAATAATGTGAACCTCTGAGATTAGTTTTTTCTGGGGGCCGGGGCTTGTACAATCACGATGCTGGCTCAACGCCGTGATGTCTGTCAGCCATCGCCGATGGACGCGGCCCGACCCTAGTGGCCCACTAAGGGGCCCAAGTGTGCCAAGAAAACATCCCCCACACCATTACACCACCAGCACCAGCCTGAACCGTTGATACAAGGCAGGATGGATCCATGTCGCAGCTGAAATCCAGACTCAGACCAGCCCGCCTGGCACCAACAACCATGCTACGCTCAAAGTCACACGAAGTCGCCTTGACCTCGCTCTATGTGCCTAAATGCATTGAGTGCATTGAGTAGCTGATAAAGTGCCCAGTGAGTGAGTGTATGTGGATACAGTCAGCCTCCAAAAGTGTTGGAACAGTGAGGCAAATTCCTGTTTCTGTTGTTCACTGAAGACTTTTGGGTTTAAGATCAAAAGATGAGACAAGAGTTCAGAATTTCAGCTTTCATTTCCTGGTGTTCACATCTAGATGTGTGGGAGATTGTCTGTGGGTACTTCAGGTACATCAGCCATTTTAAACACACTGGATTATCCAAAAACAATTTTCACAAAAACAGGATTATTTTATTAGGACAGAAAACCTGCGTGGCAAAATGCAGCAGCCCTTCATTGATGTTTTGCTCCATTATTCCCAGAACATCTTGGGATGGTGGAGCAATCAGTGTCAAACAGTCAGTTATGTGTCATCAGTCTCTTTAGGTGAGCCATCTTTCTGCTGACATTTTAAACAATGACTGGACCTTTAATGACTGCAGAGAGTCGACTCATCAGTTTTAGAAGGTGTGAGGTTTCCCTCTGCAGGTTTACAGAGGCGTTACTGTTGCTTTGGGATAATTCTGTGTTCAGTAAATAAAGATCAATATTAAAATAATCTTCCTCACTAATGTTGAGTGTAAAACATGCCTGGTTACTGCTGCAAGTGCAACGTCAGAAGTCTTACTGTTTTAGGTCATTTGACTTTAATCAACAGTTGCCAGTGGAGGGCGACTGAAGCTAAGAGAGGACAGAGAAAAAACTAGAATTTAAAATAGACTTTGCTGTGTGTTATTGTGCAGTATGTGTGCTCAGCATCATCTCATAATAGCTTGCAGGCAGGGGCAGTTTGAGAGTTTGAGGCAGAATCTCAGGCTGTGAATTTTGATGAAATGTAACTTGTTATTCATTTAGAGTTGATAAATATGATGCATCAGATGCTTTTGTCAGAAATGTCGACAGAGTCATGTGGTTTGTAATAATTTCTTTGTTAATATTTGAACATGGACTCCTCAGAAATGTCAAAGCTGCCAGTCTCAAATCCTGTTTCAGAGTGAAGGAGGAATGTTTCCTCTCTTCCTCTCAGTCCATCACACCTAAAAGCCCTCTTGGTCTGAGCAAAAGGAAGTGAAACTGACATCACTTCCTTTCTCCTGTCTGCCTATAAAAGATGAAAACAACAACACTCTGCTTTTTCAAAGTTTTACACATCCTCCTGTGAGGCTGATCACTTTCAGGACACATTTCAGGCTGTTTAGTGCAGGATGTACAGGTTTGCTTTTGGCTGAAGGAGAAATGTCTGTCTGGAAGCTGCTGACTGGGTCAACAGAGGCTGAACACTGAGGAGACGTGCAAGCTGTGATTGGACTGTTGCTGATGCTACTCGGAGTCTCTCACAGTCAGCTGTTTAATTAACAACTAACAACAGATATTAAAACTGAAACTTCTTGCACAACTATTTGTTTCACACACATTTTCGAGTCTCCTTTTATTGTGGCCAACCTAAAGCCTTTTATTGTGGCCATCCATCCATCCATCCATCCATCCATCCATCCATCCATCCATCCATCCATCCATCCATCCATCCATCTTCATCCGCTTATCCAGGGTCGGGGTCGTGGGGGCAGCAGCTCCAGCAGGGGACCCCAAACTTCCCTTTCCCGAACCACATTAACCAACTCTGACTGAGGGATCCAGAGACATTCCCAGGCCAGTGTGGAGATATAATCTCTCCACCTTGTCCTGGGTCTTCCCCGAGGCCTCCTCCCAGCTGGACGTGCCTGCAACACCTCCCTAGGGAGGCGTCCAGAAGGCATCCTTACCAGATGCCCAAACTACCTCAACTGGCTCCTTTCAACGCAAAGGAGCAGGGGCTCTACTCTGAGCTCCTCGCGGATAGCCAAACTTCACACCCTATCTCTAAGGGAGACACCAGCCACCCGCCTGAGGAAACCCATTTTGGCCGCTTGTACCCGCGATCTCGTTCTTTCGGTCATGACCCAGCCTTCATGACCATAGGTGAGGGTAGGAACAAAAATTGACTGGTAGATTGAGAGCTTTGCCTTACAGCTCAGCTCTCTTTTCGTCACAACCGTACAGGGGTGTGGAGGTAAGGACTCATTCCTTACCTGGAGTTGGCACTCCATCGGTTTCCTGCTGAGAACCTTGGCCACAGATTTAGAGGTGCTAATCCTCATCCCAGCCGCTTCGCACTCTGCTGCGAACCAATCCAGTGAGAGCTGAAGGCTACAGACCGATGATGCCATCAGGACCACATCATCCGCAAAAAGCAGTGACGAGATCCCAAGCCCACCGAACCGCAGCCCCTCTTCGCCACAGCTACGCCTCGATATCCTGTCCATGAATATCAAAAAACAGGATTGGTGACAAAGAGCAGCCCTGGGGAAGGCCAACCCCCACCTGGAAAGAGTCCGACTTACTGCCGAGTACTCGGACACAGCTCTCGCTTTGTCTGTACAAGGATTGGATAGCCCTAAGAAGGGCCCCCCTCACCCCATACTCCCGCAGCACCTCCCACAGTATCTCCCGGGGGACCCAGTCATATGCCTTCTCCAGATCTACAAAGCACATGTAGACCGGATGGGCATACTCCCAAGCCCACTCCAGGATCCTTGTGAGAGTAAAGAGCTGGTCAGTTGTTCCACGACCGGGACGAAAACCGCATTGTTCCTCTTCGATCTGAGGTTCGACAATCAGCCTCTGTTCCAGCACCCTGGCATAGACTTTACCGGGGAGGCTGAGAAGTGTGATACCCCTGTAATAGGCACACACTCTCTGGTCCCCGTTTTCGAACAGGGGAACCACCACCCCAGTCTGCCACTCCTTGGGCACTACCTAACTTCCACGCAATGTTGAAGAGACATGTCATCCAAGACAGTCCCTCCACACCCAAAGCTTTTAGCATCTCTGGGCGGATCTCATCAATCCCTGGGGCTTTGCCACTGTGGAGTTGTTTGACTACCTCAGTGACTTCCTCCAGGGAAATTGACGAGAAACCCCCATCAGCCACCAGCTCTGCCTCTACTAGAGAGGGCGTGTCAGTCAGATTTTGGAGTTCCTCAAAGTGTTCCTTACACCGCCCAATTACCTCCCCAGTTGAGGTCAACAGGGTCCCATCCTTACTGTACACAGCTTGGACGGTTCCCCGCTTCCTCCTCCTGAGATGGCGGACAGTTCTCTAGAAGCAGTTTGGTGCCGACCGAAAGTCCTTCTCCTACACCCGCTGCTTTGCTTCTGCTGCAGCCCTTCGTGCCCGTCGGTACCTTGCAACCGCCTCCAGAGTTCTCAGAGACAACAAATCCCGGAAGGCCTCCTTTTTCAGACGGACGGCTTCCCTGACCACCGGTGTCCACCACGGTGTTCGGGGGTTACTGCCTCAGTGATTAGCTTCCTCTGGTAGCAGTGCAGCCTTCTCTGTGATATAAACACAAGTGAAAGGTCAGAACCTTGCTGCCTGTTGGCGCCACAGAAGAGGGCAGAGTGACCTCTGCTGGTTGAGCTCCCACATAGCAAGAAGGCCTATGAATATGTCAGGAAACTAAAACATTAATTAAATAATAGAAACTTAAATAAACAGGCTAACTTCTATCCTAAGCTAGATGTAACATTAGTTCACTTGTCTTAATCTGAAGTTACAGGTCACCAATGGTCTGGCTGTTATATGTTATATGTCATGTTCTGCCTGTCGGCTACGTTTAAGTTCAGCTCTCTGTGGGTATTGGATATTTTGATCATTCAGTATCTGTCTTATAGTTTGTTGGGTTTTGGTTTCTGTCCTGTGTCCAGTAACCTAGTTTATGTCTGTGTTGTCCTGTTTCCCAGCTGGTTCCGTCTCTGTTCCCTACTTCATTCTGTTAGTCAGTTGTTTCCTGTTTTGAGGTTCGGTTCCTGGTCTTGTGTTCTCTGTTTAGCTTTGTGTGTTCCCTTGTTCAGTTTCTGGTTCGGTTTAGCTCACTTTGTACCTGTCTGTCATGTATTATAGATTTAGCCTCTGCATCTCAGCCCTGTGTCTTAGCTCCTGGTTCTGTGTCTCAGTTCATGTCTTAGTGTTTACTTCTGGTCTGTGTTCTTCTGTGTTACTTCGTCTAATCGGAGTTCTGTTCTGTCTTTGCTTCAGTCTGTGGTCCTTGTTGTTGGTGTATTTGTGATCTGCCTGCTTGTGTCTGTTCCCCCAGAATTCCTCTGTTTGCTTGTCCACTAAATACTTTGCGTTCCAGTTAATATGGTCTGGTGTTTTGCATGTGTCTCTCTGTTCCCCCCTGCTGTCTCTCTGCCTGCCTCATTAACCTGATCCAGGTCCCCTGTGTTCCTCCCTCCCAGCTCGTTAACCCATGTGTGTATATTAGGGGTGGGCATAGATTAATTTTTTTAATCTAGATTAATCTAGATTAATTTTAAAATTAATCTAGATTAATCTAGATTAAAATGGCTCATTTGAATTCTGCCGAAGGCATTCAGAATATGTGTGCGAACGGGTTTCAAGCCATCAATGGTGATAAATTGATTTTTAGTACATATTTTATGAACGTTTAGAGTCTTTAATATTTTAATACACTTACAGTAGGCTAGAAGGACCATTCCTTGACATTCAGTACATATATGTGGTGATAAAGCTGTTTGATCAATGAGCACAGCAAAGTGTCTGAGAAGGACCTAAAGAGGTGGATGCATAATTCTGCAGATCAGATTTTGTAGGCTCCCTGCCAAGATTTGCATCCACCTCTTTTCTCTGCATAGATGACCGTTAGCACCCGCGAGGTGCGTGCAATTCTCGGTAGGTAGGAAGAATTCGGCACAACACCGGCGGCTTCAGAAACGTTCGTACACAAAGTGCTGTCCAACAGCTGTGTGTGGACGTGTTGCTACAGTTAGTGTGAGGAAATACCGCACAATGCGTTTTTTAATCAATAACTAATCTGGCAAACAGCTGGCCGAGTGAGGTTGTAACGGGAGCGTCGTCAACTCGGGTGTGACGTCATTCCCAGCTCCAACCTCCGAGGTAAATGGAACGCAGCAACAGCTGCATCCATGTTAGCACGTCACGTTTGATGTGGTAATTTCACAGCAGGCAAACACACAGGTTCGAAGACTTGTTCTCGCCCCTACAGTGCGATTCGGCGCTAAAATATCAAGGTGAAAGTCATCATAGCTTGCGTAGTATAGACCCAGCTCCCAACCCAACTTTGAGAACAGATTAACGGCGATATTTTTTTTGTCGCCCGATAAGAGTCTCACGTTAACGCAGCCGTTAACGCCGATAACGGCCCACCGTGTTTGTTTCCTCCGTCTGTGTCCGGTCATTGTAGTGTCATGTGTGGTGTTCACACTCTATAGTGTTTTTGGACTTTCCAGCCAGCTCAGTGTAAGCCTGTAGCTGTTCACATTTGGATTAAATACCCTGAACATCTGCTCTGCCTTGGTTTCTTGCGTTTGGGCTCTCACCTCCTCTGCACTCACCTATGAATTGTGACATTTTATTAGTTTTTTAAAATTTCAGTTAACTTAAGTGCTTTTTTCACCCCCAGTTAAAATGCACTTTGATGGTTAGATGGGCTGCTTTTATTTTGAAGGTTTTATAATACATGACTTCTGTTTTTGGTTTAGAACGAAAAACGAATTGACTGAAGTTCACAGACTCTCTTCATTCTTTGTTCAAAAAGGAATAACAAGAAAAAGAAATGCCAAAAAAAAGGCCGTTTTTAATTTATTTTTTGATTCTGACACCGAAAACAGTTATATGGTTTTTTATTTTGGAACAAAAAACAGATAGGCCTAAACGGTATTTCCATACGGGCCGGCTGTGGCTCAGGAGGTTGAGCGGGATGGCTGTTAATCGGACAGTTGGCGGTTCAATCCCCGGCTGCATGTTAAAGTGTCCTTGGGCAAGACACTAAACTCCGAATTGGCTGTTCACCAGTGTGTCAATATGTGTGAAAGTTAGTTTTTGTTTGAGCACTTAGGCTCAGTGTGTGAATGCAGAAGTAGAGTAAAAAGCACTTTGAGTGGTCGAAAAAACTAGAAAGGCGCTATACAAATACAGAGCATTTACATTTCATTTTTGAATTACTAACAAATTAGGGATTATCCACAGATGATGTCAAATAATGTCTTGAAGCAGAACAGTCGAGGACAAACATTTGAACATTTAGTAATCAAACATAAATGATGAACTGAAATTAGCAGTTTACTGCAATATTCTACTTCCTTTATCATGTTGTAAATGACACAAGAGTCATTATATAAAGGGTCATTGGAAGTTTAACTCTTTAAAGTAGTCCAGTATTGAGAGTGATCCATGAAACATGAGCTCTGATGTACCAGAGAGTTGAGGGCCTTAAAACGACTTCCTGTTTCCTTGTAAGTGCATAAAAGCATCCTGGGTAGGAGCTATAGACTGTTCTTCTTTTTCTTTATGTTTTGAATTAGTTCAGTCTGTTTTGTAAATGAGTGTTAGATTCTTACCTGATGATGGTCTGAGGACCAAAGCATCAACATTAGTTCTTTCACAGAGTTTCTCATAGAATGCACCTCTCTAACAGACTTATGTTTTAGGGATTAAAGCTGTGAAACCTTAAAGTGAAAATGAGCATCCAACTTGCATCGATTCTCTCTCTGCTTGTCAAGTCCAAAAATAGAGCAAATGTCTATTTTTTCAGTTGTGTGTTGGAGGTTTTATGATAATTTGTAACTGCTGACCATGTTAACCGCTTCTTCTTTCCACTCTCAGCTGTACTATTTCAACAACACTCTGTCCGGTCAGTTTTCAAACCTTCTTATCTGCAGCTGGTCGCTAAGAGAAGACATTTCATGTTTGCTATTGAATAAAGTGGAGAGTTTTGTCTGGAAGCTGCTGACTGGGTCAACAGAGGCTGAACACTGAGGAGACATGGAAGCTGTGATTGGACTGTTGCTGATGCTACTCGGAGTCTCTCATGGTGAGCTGATTAACTTGTTTAATTGGACACATTTTATGCAGTTATGAGATAAATACATTCAAAATGTACAGTCTGACATCCTCTTCAGTGATGTGTTTTCCAGCTTAAACACTGACCCATTTTAAATAAATGAACAGGCTTTGTCAGCTTTCTCTTAAAAATAGCTTGTCTACAAATACTTTTTACATATAAGGGGAAATTCAAGCAGTTTTTTTTACTACAATTAAAATTAAGCTACAAATAACAGATACAATAGATATCCAAGAGTTCATGAAATTAAAAGCACATAATTGACCTGATCATTAATGATCAAAAGCTGAAAGATTTATTTTATTCTCACTCAGCTGCTGTTGGTAAAAAAGAGGAAGCTCAGTTATAAAGCTAAAGCTGAAATGTGTTCCTTAACTAAAGGTTCTACTAAGAGGAGGGATTTTTCTCCAGCTGAAGTTTTTATTTTATGTTTTATTTGGTCATGGCTCACAAGAACATATTCCTGCCTGCATTAAGAGATACTTACAGTTACAGTCCCCATAGAAGTTTCAGTAAAACACAAAGATCTAATTAAATAATCATGTTTTTCACTAATGTAATTTAAAATGTCACCCATGTTCTTTATAAATGTTTCCTGAAATGTGGATTTGTTGATTTTTGGATTTTTAAAAAACTTTTGTTTTAAGTTGTGGAAAATGATGTTGAATGCTTAACGTATTAAAAGTAAATCCCCTCGCAGGACTGAATGACCCGTTCAAAGTGTTGCTTTTCATGTTATATAGATCATATATAATATGTATTTATTATTAGATTATTATTACTGATGCATTATTACTGAGGACCATATGAATGAATCATTTTAATGTTGTAAAATTAAAGTAAATTAGGTAAATGTGGTGAAGTAAAAAGTACAATATTTTCTCCTGAATGTATTGGAGAGGAAGTGAAATGTAGCAAAGCAAATAATTAAGTAAAGTACAAGTACCTCAAAGTTTACTTTAGCAAAAGTACTTTCAGTTCACTTCTGCTCATACGCCTGTATAATAACTTCCTGTTTGCAAACTTCGGTCTGTGGTCTGCATCTGAACTGGACCAGCTTAAAGTATGGGTTGAGAGTTCTAACCCGGATGTTTTAGTGATCACTGAGACATGGTTTGCGTAACTCTATTCCTTACCCTGATCTGTATTTATCTGGTTACAAGCTGTGTGGGCAGGATAGGTCATCTAAGGGCCCATCCACACGAAGACGCGTTTCGCCGTATACGCATACATTTTTTATCGTATTGGCGTTTCGTCCACACGGATCCGGCGTTTTGGGAGAGTGAAACCGCTATTTTTTGAAACCGGGTCCCAAAGTGGATAAATCTGAAAACGACACCCTTGCGGTTTAGTGTGTACAGCCAATCCATTATATTTTGTGAAAGCGATGATGTCATCACATCCGTGTAGGCTGCTTCTCACGTAGAAGCAAGGTTATGCACATGCTCAAAGTCTTCTTCTCCGTGTATAGTGTATCTCTGTGGCAGAATTACAGCACCCCATAGTGGTCTGGCATATATACTACACCGTTTTCAGTCGGTTTCAGTGGTTTCGTGTGTACACAGATATTTCTTGAGACGGATAGGAAACAATAGTGGATAGGGAACGCACCGGCTTCGTGTGGACATGGCCTAAGGGTGGCAGGGTGGCAATTTTCACCAAAGAACTAAATCTCTTCACGGCCTCTCGCTTTGTTATATATATGACCTTTTAGTCCCCTACACACCAGCACGTACCTTGACATCCTCAGGCAGAGGTCTGTCATCTTTTCCAGAGTCTCGACTGAAAAGTAAAGGGGACAGTTTGCTGTCAGGACCCCGAGGCTCTGGAACAGCCTGCCCAAGGAAATCAGGTCAGCTGAGTCAGTGAACTCTTTCAAGTCCCTTCTTAAAACATACTTTTATAGGAGAGTCTTTCCCGATCTTACTTGACTTTATTTTATCCCTTTTGTTTTATTCTATTCGTCCTGCGTCCTCCCACGCAGGCAAGGTTAATTGGTGTTTCCCAAATTGTCCTTAGGTGTGAGTGGTTGTTTGTCTATGTGTGGCATTATGGTGTGATGGACTGGCGACCTGTCCAGGGTGTACCCCACCTTTTGCCCAATGTCACCTGGGCTACCGTGACCCTGTACGCAGGATAAACAGTTGATGATGGATGGAAAAGAGTATTAATATACTCCTTTGTTTTAATATTTATTTAATTATGTATTGATTTGTCATCGGGTTGGACAGGGGGGCAGACATGGAGATGGGGGGGACTAACACCGCACAAAGAGACAGCACAGAGGAAGAAGAACACCTGCAAGAGAACGAGGAGGTGGACTTGAGGCGGAGAAAAGAAATCAACAAACAAACAATCAAAAAAAGAAACAGCTGACATCGGAAGACAACTAAGGGATAAATTAAAACAAGAAACAGTCACGCAACGATAAATAAGCAACACAGCACAGCCATGAGAGCTGGAATAATAACTAATAACTAATTAATTTAAATAAGCTACTGGAAAAAAAGCTTCAAGAATAATTCTACCAGGGACTACCTACATTTGTTGTGTGTTTCTGTGTGTGAGACAGGCAGGCAAGAACCCCAGTAGCCAATAGAGGTGGGAGAAAAGCTTAGAGATAAATGTGTCTGTTTGTTTTTGTTTCACGTGTTTGTTTTTCTTAAGTATGAACAGGATGTTTTTATAGAGTTTTTTTTAAAAAGTACCACAGTTATTTGCAAATGAGACTCAACTGTTAGCTGCAGAGATCAACAGCTCAGGTGGAAGAACCTGTCCACAGGACAACTATTATTATCTGATTATTACATGTCATCTTGGATAATGTCTCCCACCCACTCCATGACGTGCTGCTCAAACACAAAAGACAAACACAAAAGACTTATCCACCCAAAATGTGCCACAGAGAGCCACAGAAAGTCATTCCAGCCTAGCCATCAAACTCTTTAACTCCTCCCTCAAAGTGTCTGACACACATACTCTTAGTTAAATATGAAACTGGACCTTATAGTGCAATACTTCACACTCTGTGAAATATTTTCTGTTTTAATCAATGTGCAATATTCTATGCTGCAATTCTGCTTCTAATTATTCACTGTTAATCACAATTCCGTTAATAATGTAAAGGAGCACATCAAAATGAAACTACCGTTGTAGCTAGGGAATGACATGTGCACTGGTGTGTTCACTGTTTCTTTACTTGGTCCCCTCTGCCTTCTTTTGTGAAACATTACTTTCACTTTTATCGTCTCAGACTGGGTGTGAAGCAACAACTATAGCTGGTGAGTCAACTCGACCAAAATATATTAAGTTGATTTCAGTTCTATTGGTGGTCTGTATGAAAAATGATTTAATTGGATGATGCTGCACTGTGACAGTCTATCTTTTCATTACAATTTAGAAAAGCAGTAAGAAAAAACTGTCTTAAGGCTTAGCAAACATATTAAAACATCAAATTTTAGACTCAGATTTAAATTTTAATTATCATCCTTACAAGGTCATTAAAACATCCTTTCCTAATTTTGGAAATATCACCAAAGTCAGACCTTTTTAGCTCAAAAAAGATGTTGAAATTATTATCTCTTATATCTAGCTTTTAATTTGGTTACATTTTATGGCACAAAAAATTATTTATATATATCATTCAGAGACTGAGATTTAAAACAAACCTTATATATGTGGAGTCATCAACATGTATGTACATGTACATACGACTCATATTTCAGTATGTTAACACAGCAGTAAAAAGAAGAAGTCTGACAGGACTCTTAAAGTTACATTACTGTCATTTAATGTTATGAGCTACTTTTAAAGGGACAAATGACTGTACCGTTCAGTACTAGTTAATCTTTAGAAATGAAAGACAAACAAGATTTCATGTGGTTGAATACGTGTCTGGGCAACACTGATCTGTGTCTGTTTGTGATCACTCAAGACTCATTGAATCTGCTTCCACAAATATGTTAAAAGAGAATTTAAAAATTTGCCATATTTTCTTAACTTACACACTAACAACACACAGAAGTTTATTTAATTATTAAAAGACAGTTCAAATATATGTTTTATAGTCAATCTTAGTTCATTTTTAAAAAGCAGGCTAAACAGTAAAACTGATGCTTTTCTGTTTGTCCAAATATTTTTCAGTGTGTTAAAATCAGAAAACTATCAGCATTGTTTTCTGAGTCTGACATCTGTCTTTGATGCATGTGCACCAGCTGCAAGTTTCCGGTTAATGTTTCCGGAGTAAGATGTTACACTGCACCTAATCACATCTGACAGAACTGTCATGGAAGGTATATTGAATACTGTGAACAGATTAGAAACACACTGAGTGGCCTACAAAGGCACCTACATGGCCAGAGTCAAAAATCAAAAAGTTTCTAAAATATTCTTGATTATTTGGATTGTCCATATGAGCCAATAGATTTTGGAGACTGTGAGGAATGAGGTTGTTAGTGGAAAATAGTAAATACTTTTTGTTTTTTCTTAGTTTCTGTGGACTAACACATGACAAATTTAAATCTACTGAACTTAATATGGTTTGACTCAGTACATGCAATACCTAGCATTTGCTAGTTTTTTAAAATGCATGGTGCAACTTTTCCCATGCTGCTAAAACCACATATTTCCTGGAAACACACAGAGGACTATGTCTTTGCTCACAGGCCTGTGTGTGGTTAAAATGTGTGCTGACTGCACTAAGCCTTCCTCTTCCTGTTGAGACACACTGCAGCTAAGCTTAAGTCTGCACAGAACAGCTTATTATTACAGTTACTTCACTAAGTGAGCTGGAAGCAGTTTTCTGTTCACTCACATTCTAAACAAAACGAGATATAATTAATTTGAAGCAAAACTGAATCAATAAAAAACAACAACTGACAAAAAACAGGAAGAAAAGCTGATGACTTTGTTTTGTTGTTTGTCTTTGAAAAAATTTCTATTTAGGTTCATTTCCAGCAGAGTGACATCATGGCAGCTGCAGTATCAGGTGAGTCCAGTCAGACTGTGTTGGTCTGGATAACACTCACCATCTACATTAAAGAGGTGTTTAGTCTTTCTTATTTCTCCACTATAATTCAATTGGTTTCCAGAGCTGCACTTCTGCTGAATAAGATTGGTTATGATAACCTTGGTCACCATAGTTAACTGTCATGGATCACACAACATAAGTCATTTTTAAGACTGTGCTAACTCAGTCATTAATTAAACATAAACTATACATCAATAATGCTCAACACATCCTGCTTAGTGTACATAACATGCGCAAGATACCTGGATACTGTACCATGAAGCGAGTTCAATATACCCAGGATATCGTTTCTATCTGGCTTAATTAACCCTGACAATTGCAAACCTGGTTATGAACTCAGTAAATCAACCCAGGGTTTCCCAAACCTGCTGTGGGCGTGTTCACATGAAAGAGGACATGTTTGTGATACATTTGTGGACAGTGAAATATTTGTGCATCATAGTACACATTTGTGGATTGTCTTTTGTGGGCTACAAATATTAAAGACCGATAAAAACTGCCATATAGAAACTTCTTAATACCTCTACGGCACTACTGTCCTCCCCTGCAGCTTCAGCAGCCAAATTTAAATCCTTCGAAAAGAGTTCAGTTGATTTGGCAGCATTGGACTTAAGAGACAGAGACTTTATTCCTTTGTCTAAGATTTAAGCACTGCCTTTTCTTTTTTACAGCCCATTATCGAGCTGTGATATTCGCTTCTCATATTAGTAACCTTGCTTTACTGACAATCAGCTCATGTTGTACTCTCTCACATGATGTGGTTGATTTCGACTGAATGTCCCAATTTGAGTAACCTCGGATTGGGTCTCTGACCGGCTAACTGGGCAAATTGCTTAATATTCAGTGCTGTACTGTGCCGTGCTGTGGGAAGCAGTGGGCAGTATAGGAGAGGTGGACGGTGAGGCGTGGGCATGAAGTGTGGACCAGTTCCCTCAGTCGTGGCTGCTGTGTCTACCGTGTGTCACACGCCCAGCGTCCTCCAGCTACAGCAGAGTGCTTGTTCACAGTTGTGTTTTGGTGAGCCAGTTCAGGCAGTAATAGTCAGCCAACCTGGAGGCACCTGGAGCTGCCCTGTAGCAAACACACAACAATTTTAATTTTCTATTCCCATGAAGCATTGCTTGATGGGAACCATGCCTCAAACAAAAAGAGCTCACTGGAGACCTGAGATTAAGAACTGTTGACTTTCATGAAACTAGAAAAGATTACTAAACGAGCACAGAGCAGAATGCTCAATGAGGTTAAGAAGGATCCTAGAGTGCTGAAGGCTTACAGAAATCTCTAGAACATGTCAATATCTCTGTTGACAGCTCTTAATATGGGGGAAGGGTTGCTATCATTAACAGAAAATGATTTCCAATGTTTATCAAAGACATTTTGCATGAAAATGTAAGGCTCAACAGAAGATGGGTGATGCAACAGAACAACAACCCAAACGTAGAAGTAAATCATCAAGAGAATGGCTTCAGCAGCAGAAAATACGCTTTCTGGGTTGGCCCAGAGTCCTGACAGCAACCTGAAGTTGCCAAGGCATGCCATGCCATGGCATGACCTCAAGAGATCATTCACATCAGACATTACAAGAATATTTCTGACTGAGTTAACTCAGGGAATGAGGAAAAGAAGAATAAACGCAACAACATTGTGATTCCATACATGTGGAGAAATAGAGGATTTTCAACAAACACCACATCCCTGTGTTTAAACCCAAGAACACGTTAAGCTCTTCCCACACATCTGGTTATGTTCTTTGTTTTTAATAGTTAGTAAAACATGTGAATCAATGAGTGCTATGTTTCCTTATTGTGTCAGATGAACTGGAACCACTGAAGAGGAGCAGCAGCTTTGGATATCTGCCACCCAACAGTGAGTTAAACTGAACAATTCTTCTTCTGTATATTAAGATCTAGAATTACAGTGTTTGTAGGTGCTGGGTACAAACAGTTTATTGTATATAAATATTTGCAAGGTTACTGATGAGTTTCAAGATGATAACAGAAAAATAACTAAAGTCAACTGAACACCTTTAGAAACCTGGTTCAGTGTTCAGTGTTTTTCCTTTCAGTGTCTGAGCTGAGGGTTGTTCTGCTGGGGAACAGCTGGTCTGAAAGGAAAAAAGTTGGGAACTTCATACTGAGAGAGACTAAGTTCAACACTGAGGAAGAACCAGACCGCTGTCTGAGAGAAAGAAGACGGTTAAAGGAGAAAGAAATAGTTCTCATCAACACCCCAGATCTGCTGCATCCCAACATCTCTGAACACAAACAGACAGAACATCTGATGAACTGTGTGAGACTCTCTGATCCTGGACCTCATGTGTTCCTGCTGGTTCTACAGCCTGAAGACTTCACTGAGGAACAGAAACTAAGGCTCTGCAGAGTCCTGAAACTCTTCAGTGATCGATCATTTGATCATTCACTGGTTCTGATTTCAACACTCAGAGAGGAGAGCTCAGGGGTCACTAAAGAATATATGCAACACCCACCATTAACAGACATGATTGGTTTGTGTAGAAAAAGATGCTTGGAGCAGAAAAGCCTTGAACGTTCTCAGTTGTTAACATATTTGGGTCAAATTGTAAAGAACAACAATGGAGAGCATGTCAACTGTGATGTGTTTAAGGACAAAGTTTTTGCTGTATCTGCTGATCATCGAAGCTTGAAGCAACAGGAAACAACCACTTCTGACTTGAGTTCTGTTGAAGCTCCTGGTGAGTTCAGAAACAATTTTGATAATGTGATCAATGTAAATATTTATTGATTAAGTTGAAACAAAGTTAAGAGTTATTTCAGTTGATGCTTTTATTTTTTCACAGGGTGGGGATCCTTTTTACCCAGCTATATATCTGTACCTAGCTGTAAGTAAATTCATGAGAGATGATCATCATGTTCCATATATCTCTAAAATATATATGTAAGATCTATAAGATGAATCTGACATCTGTAGCTGATAGTTTTGTCTTTCACAGGGTTTAAAGGAAGCACATCCCAGAGTTCTTCAAAGGCAGAAAGCACAATGAAACAATGTGAGGAAATGATATTACAACATATATTATTCAGAATTATCAGCTTTTAAAAATTTTAAAAACTAAAAAAATGTTATTCTGCTTATCCAATTATCTTAAAAGACAGAACCCAATATTATACAGAGAGATGAATAAAAGAGATCCACATGCATTGATTTTAAATTCAGATTGGGTTCATTTCAACATGTTTTCATCTCAGTGTGTCATTACCAATGCTTTCAGACAGCGTGACAAAGCGTCTGAATAATGCATGGATAAGCTTTTCCAGGTTCTGCTGAGACATAAGTCCTTTGATCCTTGATATATTCTTCAGGTGATAGTAGGCTGACTTTGTAATTGCCTTAATATGGCTCCTCAAATTTAGGTCTGACTCCATGTCTACACCAAGATTTCTGGCTTGGTCCGTGGTTCTTAACATTACAGATTGAAGTCGAGCACTGACTTTCAGTCGTTCCTCTGTGGCTGCAAACACAATAACTTTTGTTTTATCTTTGTTTAATTGGATAAAATTCTGGCACATCCAGTCGTTGACCTGCTCAATACAGTTACTCAGCACCTGTATGGGATCATAGTCACCTGGTGAAATGGTTATGTAAATCTGTGTGTCATCTGCATAATTATGGTAACATATTTTGTTGTTTTTCATAATTTGAGCCAGTGGAAGCATGTAAATGTTAAACAAAAGAGGTCCCAGAATGGAGCCTTGGGGAACTCCACATGTCATTTTTGTCAGCTCAGATGTGTAGTTACCTATAGACACAAAGTAGTCCCTGTCCTTTAAGTAGGCTTCAAACCAGTTTAGTACTGTGCCAGAAAGTCCAACCCAGTTTTCAGGTCTGTCTAGTAATATGTTGTGGTCTACCGTGTCGAATGCAGCCCTGAGATCCAATAATACTAAGACTGAAATTCTGCCACTGGTTAAATGGATGTCATTGAAGACCTTAACTAGAGCCGTCTCAGTGCTGTGGTGTGGTCGAAAACCTGACTGGAAGACATCAAAACAGTTATTTAGTGCCAAGAAAGCACTCAGCTGTTGAAAAACAGCCTTTTCAATGATTTTGCTTAAAAATGGGAGATTTGATATGGGCCTGTAATTCCTCATTAGTGAACTGTCTAGATTGCTCTTTTTTAAGAGTGGCTTAATGACTGCAGTTTTCAGGGCCTGTGGGAAAAAGCCTGAGAGGAGAGACATGTTGACAATTTGCAGTAAATCTGAGGCCATGCATTTAGACACCTTTTTGAAAAACCCTGTTGGCAGAATATCAAGGCAGCATGAGGAGGATTTCAGATGTTGTATTATGTCCTCCAGGTTTTTATGGTTAATAGAATCAAATTGTCTCATGCTATATGAATTGTTTTTAAGTGGGCACAGGGATAGGACATATCCTGTACCTGACATGGAGCCGCTGATTGCTTGCCTAATTGTTTGAATTTTGTCTGCAAAGAAGGAAGCAAATTCATTGCAGGCCCTGGTGGATAGAAGGTCAGAGGCTACAGACACAGGAGGGTTGGTTAGCCTGTCGGCAGTAGCAAACAGGGCACGTGCATTATTAGTGTTTTTGGTGATGATGTCAGAGAAGAAGGACCGCCTTGCATTTCTCAGCTCTAAATTATAAATGCGAAGTCTCTCTTTATAGATGTCATAATGAACCTGGAGATTTGTTTTCCGCCACCTGCGTTCAGCTTTTCGACACTCTCTTTTTTGAGTTCTAACCAGCGTGGCATTTCTCCATAAAGATCTTCTCTTACCAGAGACCACCTTCACCTTGGCTGGTGCAATTGTGAAGCCGTGCTCCTTGTGGGTAGTCTGATATAATAAAATTGAAAAATAAAACGAAATTTAGGTAAGGTTGTGCTGCGGAATAGGCTGCACCAAACACAACAAAACCAGGCTCAGACCAGTACTGTTTATAAAACCAATGCCCAATGTATTTATTAAATTAAAAACAATGAACAATAGCATCTGTCCGGTCCTCCGTAGTTGTTCTTTAAAATCCCTGTTTATCTGTCTGTCGGCCGTCCACGTCTCTTCCACTACTCTCAATGCTCGTTCCCCCCTCTCAGCAGTGGCCAGTAGTAGCCTAGGTGTTCCACACGATACCTTCTTCCCCAATAGTCCCACTTGAAATAGTTAAATTATATATAAAGACTTTAAACTAAACAAAATGTGCATGCAAATAAACAAAATCACAATGTGCAACAAAACGTAAATCAACCCCAAACCACACACACAATAACGTTGTACAAGCAAACTATTGGTCCTTCTTGTGGCATGACACACATGATATCAGAGTAAATAGGACCGGGAGTCTCTGGAGTAGCATGTAGCTGCAGTACTGGAGGCTGCAATTTCAGGACCGCAATCCTAGGACCGGAACAGCAATTCCAGGACCCTTGTTTACTTTGATACTGCCAGCTAGCTGACTGGCTGGCTAGTTAGTTAGCTAGCTAGCTATGTTACTCTTTACAGCCCCCCAAAGCCAATTGTCCTTACCACCACCACCAGAGAGTGTGTGCCTACCTATGTTATTGATTATATGCATGTCGGCCGTGATAGCATACAGGTTGCTTTGTTGTCTTTGTGTGTATTACCACCACCACTCCACTAGATGGCGCTGTCGCCACCTCAGTCCCTTCTTGTCTCTGTCTACGTTTACTCTCCGTCTACCGTCGTCCGTGGTGACCACCTCGTCGCTCTGGCTTCCTTCCTCTGGTACCACTGCCATTCTCTGTCCCTTGGCCCAATTCTTCCGTGCCTCTGCGTCTCCTTCCTGCGTTTCTCACGTCTCCTTATAAAGGAACACCTGGCAACAGACTTTCCACACCCACACCGATAGCCATTCACCACTAATGAGGGGGGCATGACCTTACGCTGCTCTAAATCTCACACACACACACACGTCACCCTTGTGACACAATGGCATCAATAACATTTGTAATTTTAGAATTGAAATTATCTTATTTTTCACTAGTGTTTTCAGTGATATGCCGTTCTCCTTTGTGATCACCTCTGATTTAACATTTGTGTGCACACAGATAGCACTCTCAAAGAAAACACAGGAATGATCAGAGAGAGCAACATCAGTCACCACAACCTTGGAAATGTTCAGACCCTTGGAGATGACCAAATCGAAAGTGTGCCCCCTTACTGTGTGTGGGCTCCGTCACATGTTGAGTCAGTCCATAATTATCAAGAACACAGAACAGTTCTTTAGTCCCTCTGTCCTGGGGGTTGTGAACATGGATGTTAAAATCACCAACAATAACCACACAGTCAAAGTCAACACAGATTATAGACAGCAGTTCACCAAAGTCATCAAAAAAGTTTGCACAGTATTTAGGGGGCCTGTAGATATTTAGAAAAATAGCTCTAGAAGGGGAGTTCAGCTGAAGAGCCACATATTCAAAAGAAGCAAAATTCCCATAAGAAATCTTTTTGCATTGGAGGGAGTCATTAAACAAAATAGCAACTCCACCTCCTCTCTTATGCACTCTGGCTTCACTCGTAAAACTGAAGTTGGGAGGGGGTTGACTCGATAAGGACAGCTGCACTGTTATCTGGGTCCAACCAAGTTTCAGTTAAAAACATGAAATTAAGACTGTGAGTAGAACAATTAACAAAGCTAATTTTAGTGTGTTAAAAACATTATTTGGCCCACTTTTTTGGCAGGCTGCAGCTGACGAGGAATTAATACTCAACTTGCAGGATATGTTGAGTGCTTCCTGTTTTTTTAACACATATTACCTGTTAAAGAGGTGGTATTGTACTTTTTGGCTTTTTCCCTCTCCTTTATTGAGTTATATATCTTTTTTGTGCACGTAACAGATTTGCAAAGTGAAAAAGCCCAAAGGGAGTTCCCATCTCCCACAGAAAGCACTGCTCTGAACCACTTACAAGCTCTTTCGTAGTCCAGCCCTTCACTTCCTTTACTTGTGACATCACAATGCAAAAGCGTCATAAAACTCACCAAGCGGCTGGCGGGGTCAGGCACGCCCTCAAACCAAGCTAGTCTGAGTGGAGGCCCTTTGGCTCGACTCGCCTTTGTTTGGGTTTCCATTGTAGAAATGTTGTACCTGTACCTGCTTCCAGGTACTTTTTTTCGTATCACCTCACTTCCGTCGAGGTTCCAAGCGAGCTGAGGGAAACTAAAATGTAACGTGAAAACATGACAGGCTGCTGATTGGTCAGAGAGAATATTCACTATTCACTGCATCATCATTGCACCAGACAGAGTCCAGCAACAGGAAGTTTATTTTAGAGTTTTTGTATGGAATTTCATCACTAAATCTACTTCTGAGAAGTTTTGAGGTGAGAAATCAGCTGTGTAGATTTCGTATATTGACAGTTTTACAAGAAGTGAAGGTTGAACAAAAATGTGCTTTAATATTTTCGGAGTTGAGGAGCTAGAGTTAGGAGTGTGAGGTGTTATAAGAGGAAGTGTTCTCGGAAGAGATGAGTTTTCAAGAGCTTCTTGAAGTCAAAGAGGGACGCCCCTGCTCTGATGGCGTGTGGTAGCTTGTTCCACCATCGTGGTGTCACAGATGAGAACAGCTGGGACTGGGATTGCTTTGTGTGAAGGGCTGGCAGAGCTAGGCGGCGTTCGTTGGAGGAGCGTAGCGGTCGAGAAGGAACGTAGGTTTGTATTATGGAGTTTAGGTAGATCGGTGCGGACCCGGTGGTCACTATGTATGCAAGCATTAGTGACTTGAATTTGATTCTGGAGGCCACGGGGAGCCGGTGGAGGTCACTGAGTAATGGAGTGACATGAGTCCTTTTGGGCTGATCAAAAACCAGACGTGCTGCTGTGTTCTGAACCATTTGTAAGGGTTTCACCGCACAAGCTGGAAGACCTGCTAGGAGGGCGTTGCAATAGTCGAGGCGAGAGATAAACATGGCCTGTACCAGAAGCTGGGTGGCATACTGAGTGAGGTAGGGCCTGATTTTCCTTATGTTGTATAGAGCAAAGCGGCACGACCGAGAGACAACAGCAACATGGTCTGAAAAGGACCTGATCATCAATCATGACACCCAAGTTTCTCACCACCTTGGTTTGAGGGTCAATTTGTAGTTCGATGTTACGGTGAATATGTTACACCTGATGTGAAAGCTAGTGAGCAAATGTTCAAATTGTTTGGACAATTTTTATGTAAAATTGAGTTGAAATGTGGTGATTTTTGTAGCAGTTTATGGTAAGATGTGGAACAATGATGTTGTGTGGTTGTGGACTGGTAATAACACCATCTGCTAGGTTATGGTCGCAGTCTGAAGGCTTTGATTTGGATCACACTACCTTGTTTCTTACGACCCGCCCTTCTCTGCCTCTGATTGGCTAGTAGTCCTTACGTTTTTAGCCAACTATAGACCTATATCTAACCTTCCATTTATCTCTAAGGTCCTGGAGAAAGCAGTCGCCAAACAGCTGTGTGACTTTCTACATAGGAATAGTTTATTTGAGGATTTTCTGTCAGGATTTTGAGCTCACCATAGCACAGAGACAGCACTGGTGAAAATTACTAATGACCTCCTAACTGCATCAAACAATGGACTTGTCTCTGTATTGGTTTTACTAGATCTTAGTGCTGCATTTGATACCATTGACCATCAGATCCTATTACAGAGACTGGAACATTTCATTGGCATTAAAGGAAAAGCTCTAAGCTGGTTTAAGTCCTATTTATCAGATCGATTTCAGTTTGTACGTGTTAACGATGAGTCCTCCATGCATGCCAAAGTTAGTCATGGAGTTCCACAAGGATCTGTGCTCGGACCAATCCTCTTCACTTTATATATGCTTCCTTTAGGCAATATTATCAGGAAACACTCCATAAACTTTCACTGTTATGCAGATGATACTCAGTTATATCTATCGATCAAGCCAGATGAAACTCAGTTAGCTAAGCTTCAAATGTGTCTTCAGGATGTTAAAACCTGGATGACCTGCAATTTTCTAATGTTAAACTCAGATAAAACTGAAGTTATTGTTCTAGGGCCTAAGCACCTCCATGACGCATTATCTAAAGATATAGTTTCCCTGGATGGCATCGCCCTGGCCTCCAGCACCACTGTGAGAAATCTTGGAGTTATCTTTGACCAGGACATGTCGTTCAACTCTCACATTAAGCAAATTTCAAGGACTGCCCTTTTTCACCCACGTAATATTGCAAAAATCAGGAACATCCTGTCTAAAAATGATGCAGAAAAACTAGTCCATGCATCATTTCTAGACTGTTATAGTATAATCTTGGATATTAATGTTTTATCTTTCTGTTATCTTACAGCATCTGCCCTCAGAATCCTTCTATTGGGGAAGAGTGAGGATGATAAGACAAAACTTGGTAACTTTATACTAGGTACTGTAAATTGGAAATACCAAAAACAGTTCCAGATCAAGCATTGCACGTCTGCCTTTGGACTGTGGGAGGACAATCATTAACAGTAGTGAAAGCTCCAGACATCTTCAGTCTGACTGAGGAGACAGTGAGAGAAGAGATGAGGAAGAGCGTCAGTCTTTGTCCTCCTGGACCAAATGTTCTGCTGCTGTTAGTGAAGCCTTCTGATTTCACTGAGGAGAACAGACAAACACTGAAGTTCATCCTGAGTATGTTTGATCAAGATGCTTTTAAACACTCAATGGTCATCAGCACACATGATGGGAAAGAAACATGTAAGTCTGTCAGTAAGCTACTTAAAAAGTGTAGAGGAAGACACTACAGGATGGTTAAAAATAACCACAGACAGTTAATGGAGAAGATAGAGAAGATTGTGCATGAAAACAAAGGAACCTTCCTCACCTTCACTGAAGAGACCATCAGACCAAAGTCTGAACACATCAAACCAGCTTTAAACCTGGTTCTGTGTGGGAGGAGAGGAGCAGGGAAGACTTCAGCAGCCAAGGCCATTTTAGCTCAGACAGAGTTTCATTCAGTCTCCAACTCATCAGAGTGTGTTAAACATCAGGGAGAGGTGTGTGGACGTTGGGTTTCCCTGGTGGAGCTGCCTGCCTTGTATGGAAAACCTCAGGAGGCAGTGATGGAGGAATCATTCAGGTGTATCTCCCTCTGTGATCCTGAGGTTGTCCATGCCTTCGTCCTGGTCCTACCTGTGGGTCCCCTCACTGATGAAGACAAGGGAGAGTTAGAAACCATCCAGAACACATTCAGCTCTCGAGTCGATGACTTCACCATGATTCTGTTCACTGTGGAGTCAGATCCTGCAGCTCCAGCTGTTGTTAACTTTGTAAAGGAAAACAAGGACATCCAGGAGCTCCGTCAGAGCTGTGGAGGAAGATATGTTGTTCTCAACATCAAGGAAAAGCAGCAGATCCCAGAGCTGCTGGACATGGTGGAAAAGATGAGAGTGAGACTCTACAGAGACAAACCATCCTGCTACACAACAGAAACATTTGCACATGCACAAATGGAAAAAATCATACAACAAGAGAAATGTATCAACAAGCAACAAAGTGAACTTGAGAAGCTGATGAAGAAGAACAAGATCACTTGTAAGTACTTTGAATTGAAATGTTTTTCTGTGTCCTGAACCATGTTGTATCATCACAGTCTTGAACCTTCACTGTAGCTGCTGAGAATATTTAAAGTAACTCCAGGTCTTCTTCTTTCACAGGTGATGATGAGGAGCAGAGACCAGAGAGTCTCAGGATTGTGCTGATAGGGAAGACTGGCTGTGGAAAAAGCTCTACAGGAAACACCATTCTAGGAAGAAAAGAGTTTAAAGCAGAATCTTTCCAAACTTCAGTCACCAAACGTTGTCAGAAAGCTCAGAGTGAAGTGGACGGTCGTCCGGTCGTTGTGGTCGACACTCCTGGTCTGTTTGACAATAGTTTGTCCCATGAAGAGGTTAATGAGGAGATGGTGAAATGCATCAGTCTTCTGGCTCCAGGACCACATGTCTTCCTGTTGGTGTTACAGATCGGAAGACTCACACCAGAGGAGAAGGAGACCTTAAAACTCATCAAGGAAGGCTTTGGGAAGAATTCTGAAAAGTTCACCATCATTCTTTTTACAAGAGGAGATACACTGGAACATGAGAAGAAGTCAATTGAAGAATACATTGAAATAGGATGTGATGATTCCTTTAAGAAGCTGATCTCTGACTGTGGAGGAAGATACCATGTGTTTAATAACTATGATGAACAAAACCACACACAAGTCAGTGAGCTGATAACCAAGATTGACACCATGGTGAAGGAAAATGGAGGCAGCTGCTACACCAATGAGATGCTGCAAGAGGCCGAGGCAGCTATAAAGAAAGAAATGGAGAGAATCCTGAAGGAGAAGGAAGAAGAGATGAAGAGAGAGAGGGAGGAGCTTCAAAGAAAACATGAGGAAGAAATGGAAGAGATGAAAAGAAGAATGGAAGAACAGAGAGCAGAAACTGAAAAGGAGAGAAAACTTAGAGAAAAAGAACTTAAAGAAAAGGAGGAGAAGATAAAGAAGGAACGAGAGGAGAGAAAGAAAGAACAGGAAATGAGAGAAGAAGAAGACAGGAAGAGAAAACAACAAGAAGAAATTCAACGACAGGAGTGGGAACGAAAACAGGAAGCTTTGGAGCACAAAATAAGATCAGAGTCAGAATCAAAGGAAATGATTGACAGAAAGCTGAAGGAGAGCAGAGAAGAGATGAGAAAAGAACGAGAGAACTGGGAGAAAACACAAAAAGAATTGGAGGAAAAAAGAAAACAAGAAGATGAAGCGAAACGACAGGAGGAAGAAAGAAGACTTAAAAAACTCGAAGAAGAATACAAACAGAAAAGAGAAAATGATGAAAAGCAAAGAAAGGAAGAGGACAGAATCAGAAGAGAAGAAGAGGAAAAAGAGAGAAAATACATTGAGGAGAAACATAAGAAAGAAAAGGAGGAACAGAAGAAGAAATATGAAGAGGAGGTCAGACAGAAAGCTGAAGAGTTTAATGAATTCAAAGAGAAATACAACAAGGAGTTTGCAGCTCAGAAGGACCAGCATGAGGAAGAAATAAAAGAAAAAGATAAACAACATGACATCTTAAAGGCACTTTCAGCTCACAACGAAATCAAAAGGAGGGAAAAACATCAACAAGAAATCAATGACTTAGTGAAATGTGTGACCAAAAAGAAGGAACATCTGAAACAAATTAGTCACTTACTGAAAAAACATGAAAAAGAAATGAAGAATGTGAAAAATGATGAGGAAAAAAAGAATCTGCTGGAAACACATGAAAAAGAACTAAGTGACCTGATACAGGACGTAATGAAACAAGAAGACACATCAAGCTGTTCTATTTTATGATTTGTTTCATGTAAATGTCTCATCAACAGAGCAGCTTCAGATGTTTTTCCCTTTTTCTGTTTTCATTTGGTTAACAACAACGTTTAAAGGAACAGATATTTTATTGTAATATTTAGCAGTGGCCTTAGAAATACTTCTCATTTCTGTCAGTTGCCTAAATCATCCTATAATGTGCTGCTCAACAAAGGAAACATTAAAATCACACATCAGATATTGATGAACACAATAGTTAATGTGTAGTCTTCAGCAGCCTCTAGCGATGAGGTTACAGATTCTGTGCGACCCTCCAAGGATATGCCTCCCCAGATCCTGGTCATGCTGGATGTTGATAAATTTCTCCAGGGAGCATCCTGACTTATTCACGTCTGTCACATGTGCTCAGCGTGAACCTGCTTTCATCTCCGAAGAGAACAGGGCTCCAATGACAAGTGTCTGTGGCCACGACCTACAGAACTATTCCTGTTTTTGGGTCGTCTTGATGTCTCTCAGTGCACCTGTTGTTACTTGTAACTACAGCAAAGTGTCTATGAAGATTCTCAGTCATCCAGGTCATAGTTATCCAACGAAGGTTAAAGTCAAGAGCAACTGGACTTGGTTGAAAGATACTGGAAGACGTTTCGTCCCTCATCCAAGGAACTTCTTCAGTTCTGACTGACAGCAAAGCAACAGTGATATACAATCACTTATGCTTCCCAACTTGACAGATATATGGACCAAGGTATCTTTTAACCATTTCTTTTTTCAGTACAATTAAAACAAATTAATGATTAAGAGATTAACAGTTTATCAGAGATTTATCTGTATAATCATTTTGGAGCATGTATTTTGTGGTGTTGTTAATGAAATAAACAAAGGTGTTTCTGTTATTTAGTTTAGCCTCACAGATTAAGGCTCATTTTAGTAAATACTGTGGACAGTAAAGTGTTCTCAAGAATGAAAAATATAATGGCACAGAACCCACAGCAGGCGCAAAAAAAGGAGTAACCACAAATGACCAGCAGGTGTCGCACCACTCCTCCATCAACTGTGATCACTTGACTTTAAAATCTCAGACTTGTTCTGCTCAGACAGTTTTTGTTCTAGTTGATCATGTTGATGATGAGGTGTACTGACCACACAGCTGATCTCAGACCAGCTGTTTCTGATTACAACTTTATATAGGTTCAGGAACGAATTATGACATTCAACTAAAGCACAGCTGAAGTCACTGTGAGACAACAATTTTCCAAACTGCTGTTACAATTAAAATATTAAATATTGCTTTTTATCTTTTCATGTTTTTTATTTTGTATTTTGGACATTTGTTGATGTATCACTCTGGATCTTTCAGACTCTTGATGTCAGTCTGTCTGCAGGGATCAATCAGGCGTTTAATATCTAAATAACTCACTGACTCTGTTCAGGCATTTGTTTCAAACTTCTGCTCTATTTTACTGAAACTAATTGTTTCCTCTGTAACATTAAGGCTCTAAGTTTATATATTATATATTAGAGATAGTGTCATTTGGTTTGACTGTTTCTCCTCTAATAAGTTGAGGATTGTAAAAAGGGTGGGCACAGTGAGCTGCTGTTTCAGCCTGCACCTTTTCAGTCTGTAGAAAATCTTCTGTTTCTTCTGTTAAAACTCTTTTGTTGGGAATAATTGCCTTTTTGCTGTGTGTTTTCTTTTCTTTTGTCCTGATAGTTTGTGTAATTATTTGCTGATAAAACAGACAGCAGCTCAGTAAAGAAAGACTTGAGCAGCTGAAGCTCTGCTCGCTCATTAGAGATGATCTTTGTTTTCTTTTGAAGATGAGAAAGAACATGATGTTTGTGATGGAAGTGAAATGAAATGTTTAGATGTCATTCACCCTGTTTTCTCTGCAAATCACAAATATCACAGCAAATATGAAACATTAAACAGCATGAAGATCATTTAAACTGCTGATCAGATAAATCAGAATGATGCAGAATGACATTATAGACGATGAACGCTCTGATGTTTCTTTGTTTTGTTCCATGTCAGATAAGAACGGATGCTTTATAACTGATGACATCAACTTAAGACATCTGTTGGGGAGCCAACACACCAATCAGCACACTGAACACAGTTAATCATAAATCCTCACATTTATTTAAGAACAATTAAAAACACACAGATAAAAGTAGTTATAATAGTCATGACACACTTAAGCTGACTCCACATGTGAAAATCCCACTAATGTACTTGGTCCATCTGCGAACGATCAGTCCGTTCTGGCGGTTTGTGATTCTCCTGGCCGAGATCGTCCAACACCCACTCACAGGAGAATATCAGGCGTATTTATTCATTTATTATATTTTAATCTATCCATAGTGTAACTTGCTGCAGTGAAACAAATCATCTGCAATAAAAATAAATAATCTGTACTTTATAAATACTTGGGCGCCCATGTATTTATATATTTAGCTTCCGCCTCTTAAAAACCTTCAAAGTAAAAGTAATTATAAAAAATATAAACAAAATTAGACACATTTATGCATGTATATTTACATTTAATTTATTGCGGCCTTTACTTGTTTGAGAATTAGTTTCGTAGCCACATTTATTTATTTATGTAGGCACATTTATTTCATATTGACTGAAATGGAAATCATTTACAACAGTAACTGGAAGCTCAATAAAAAAGTATAACCACATAATGAACCTGTGTGTTTTAAGGAGTTTGTCACAGAGACGATTCTGCAGCTGAAGTTTACAGAAACTCCACAAGATGGCGCCGTGACACACAAATCAAAACCCCAGAGGGAAAAGTGACGTTAGAGCCTGTTTTATGTTACAGACAGGATAAATAATGATCAAATCCAGCAGTGACTAATAACACATGACATTAACAGAGGTGACGGTAGGACTCTTATAATCTGTTAATAGACATATTTTATATTTTATACTGTGGCACTGAGTGGGGAAACGATGCTTATTACATAAATTAAAAGGATTCTGCACTCAACATGTGACCAAGTCCAGTTAAAAACATTAATATGTCAATAACATCTTCTCTGACTCCAGATCAGCAGAGTGAAGTGATGAAAGCTCCTTTTGTTTGCCCTTAACTTTCCCCTGAACGGCCGAATCTGAAGCTGCGAGCCGGAGGCGGACTTCAGCGTCTTAAATGAACCGTCTTTACTTTCACTTTCTATCTTCTTGGACTGGTGGCACGCGACGCAACTTCAATCGAACTCCAGCTCAACTAAAGGTAAATAACCAGGTTTATACCATGACATGAATAAAGCATAGCCTAGGTGTCATTTACCCTGGGGACGCTGGAGACATGTCAGTGTCCGCAGCACTTTTTAAAGCATCATTTGTTAAAAAAACGTTCTGAAATATAGATCACAGTTAAATATAAATGAAAATGCTTTTAGAAAGGTTTATTTACACATTAAGAAAACATGCAATGCAATTAAAATATAGAAGAAACAAATGTGCGTTGACCAAAAAAAGTAATCCTGCCTCAGCAGGGACGATGTTACAGGAGAAAAGTTGATCAGCAGGAGAAACTGATCTGAAAGCAGCACAGAATGACTGAGAGCTGCTCTGACTCAGATTCTGTTACATTTAGATATTTTAAAATGTCACATGCCGCCCGAATTTTGTGTTTCCTTTTACATGAGTGAAAACATTTCCACCATAAATTGGTGCAGAAACGTTCAGCAGAATGAAGTGTGTAAAGATCAAAATTTACTGGACCCTCAGCACTGCCCTTGGTGTTAATTAAAATTATGGCCGTTTAAATGCAAACAACTGACACAAGCAGCCGATACGTTTCTGGTTAACTGTGTATCAGCTGGTGATCCTCCAGAGTCAGTCAGTGTTGTAGGTTAAACTTCCTAATGTGTTCAAATGTTTTTGGCATTTTTAACTTTCATGCAGAGAAGATGACTTTATGAACCAGCTACCTAAAAACATATTTACATGCAGAACAGGCTTTCGCAGGGGCACAACAGGGCACCGCCAAGGACTCCTTATCTATAAAACGTCTCTGGTGCTGCAAGATAAATCAACTCCGCCCAGCTGATGCTTACAGGCGGTTTTAATCAAGTGCACCTCGCGCTGTGAGTCCAGACAGAAACGTAACTGGTAGAGTTTTGCAATATAAACATCTTCAAACTGAAGTGCAGCCTTGATCTGTTTGGGGCTGTGAGCTGATCTTCATCAGAGCTGCTGAAGTTAACCATTGTTAAGGAAATTCTGGAGACATTTTCTGACCAATTTATGGTGGAAATGTTTTTAATTATATGAAGGGAAACAAAATTAAGGTGTCAGGTGACAACTCAAAATATTAAAATATAGGCCTAATTGAATATAATGCAGTAATCAGCTTTTGGACAATGCACTTACTTCTTCTATATTTCTTTATTGCATTGCATGTTTTCTGATATAAAACATGTTTTAAATAAGCTGATTCTGATTATTGTCCATTGTTTCATTTGTTATTTAACATTTCTTGTTGCTGTTGTTCAGAACATTTTTTAACAAAAGGTTTCAAAAAGAGATGGAGACATTCTGATTCTGACCTGTCCCCAGCGTCCCCAGTGGAAGTGACACCTATCTACACCTATAATATTTTTAAATGTCCCGCCCCATCCAGGCTGTGATTGGTCGGTTCACGCCAGGTGACACTGACCATAGACATAATATACATAGACGCCGCATCGACCGCCGGGACGCGTGAAATGCGACCGCCATCTTGGTCCGGTCAAACTCCCCGTCGCGCAGCTGAAGAAAGCATTATGTCAGAGCTGTGCAGCATATTTATGCTTAAATCGGCGGACCATCGCAAGCAGGGCTCGGAGATTACTTTTCACAAGTAAGATTTAACATTACCTTACTATTGGTTGTATTTTGTGAATAGAAAATTACCAGAGAGTTGAGAAGGAGCGAGGATCTTTGAATCACTGTACTGAAATCTAGCCAGCCAGCTAACGTTAGGCTATGTTTACTGCACCGGCCGGTGTTCACCGGCTGTGAACTGTTTATATACAGTCTATGAGCTGAGACTTGATAAATTATATTCCATATTTGCATTTTAAGGTTGCTTTGTTCTTATTTTCTCTGTTATGTAACGTGTCTTTGAGCACTGTGTAAAGCGTTATATAAATATAATGTAGCCTATTATGTTTTTGTATTATTATTATTATTATTATTATTATTATTATTATTATTATTATTATTAGGTGCTGAGGGCTGCAGAGACGGTGAGCTTCAACAGTGCAAGCTCTTAAGGTGTCACACACATCGTCCGGGAGGAGATTGGATCGGAGGGTGTTAATCTGCTCGGGGACAGATTGAGGAGACAGTTTGGCATCGACAGCCATCGTTCTGACTTGTTGTCATTGGTTGTGTCTGTTTCTCAGGATCAGGCTGCACCACATTGCCAAACTCACCTCTCTTGAACTGCAGAAAGGGAGCACGAGAAAAAAGTTCTGTAAAACAGTCCTCTTTCAGGGCTTTTAGCTCATGCAAAGTTTTCGTGTGTGTGTATTGGTCTGCTAAATGTCAAGGGCTGGGAGGAGATGTAGAAGAACGTGTTCGTACAGTGTGACAGAGAGGGACAAATATAAAAAGCTTCAAGTGGACTGGAGATATAATTTAATCATATGTTGTTTGTTTGTCAATCATATATATATATTGTTTCAAATTATTAAAATATCTGACTCTGACTATCTGTTTCTGCTTCTCTATCATATTTATAGTGTGTGATATATATATATATATATATATATATATATATATATATATATATATATATATATATATATATATACCTATCATAGCCTACATCACATATCATAGGGTGACCAAACGTCCCAGACTTAATGGACAGTCCCTGTTTTTGGCTGCCTGTCCCTGGCTAAATACAGAAAAAAAACTTGGAATAGAAATAATAATATTAATTTAAAATGGAAAAACAATTTATAGTCAAACTGGAAATGTCCCCGTTTTCCCCCTTTTCGGGGATTATGTTCTGTTCTCAGACGTCTGGTCACTTTATATCATATATCAGAATATTCTATTACTGTTAAGCCCACTGTGAACATTAAAATACACCGAAATGTATCCTGGGTCATAGCTACATGTATAACCTTTGCAGCAAAAAAAACCGCGTGAAAATCAGTTCGGTATTCAGTGAGTTATGATTAATTAAATGCGCTGACAGCTCGTTGCACCTGCCAAACAGATTAGACTGAGTGGAGCGGTGACCGGACCAAGATGGCGGCCGCACGGCTCGTCAGCGCCAATAGGCAGCAGCGGTCGATGCGGCGTCTATGTATATTATGTCTATGACACTGACGAGCTACATTCAGCTTATGGCTGCTTGAAAGGTACCCGAGCTTCTCTTGTCCCTCGTCTCTCTCCGTTGACGGACAGAGTTCAGCAGGCAGGTGAGAACGGGAACAGGTGAGCGCCACGTTGCGCCCAGAGAACCTGATATGGAACCTGAGAGGGCGACCCACCTCCTCACTGGCTGTGTGAGCCAGGGGGGCGTTCGGATTACACAGTTCATTCAATCAATACATAGTAACGCACCGCATTTAACGTCCAGTAACGTTAACGGCGTTGAAACGATGGGAAAAGTAATTAGTTAGATTACTCCGTTACTGAAAAAATAACGCCGTTATACTTAAACGCCGTTACTCCCAACAGTGATTTCAATTGCATTGCATATTTTCTTAATGTGCACATAAACCTTTCTAAAAGCATTTTCATTTAACTGTGAGCTGTATTTCAGAACGTTTTTAAATAAATGATGCTTTAAAAAGTGGTGGGGACATGTCTATTGGCTGCTTCCCCCTTTAGACCTGTGACAGACACAGAGCCCGTCTGGGACTGTACAGGATGAGACTGAACGTGTCATGTGGGAGAGATTCTGAATGTGCAGAACATGATTGAACATGATTTTTTCTCTTCAGGAGAAACCATCTAAAAGCAAAGCTCCAGAAGGCCTGAAGGCCTTACTGCATTATATTCTATTCAGTTTTTATATTTTGAATTGTCACTTACTGCCTGAATATTGTGTTTCCCTTCAGATAAACAATAAATTGGTGCATTTCCACCACAATGCAGGAAATTAAGTCTTTAATGCTTAAAATTTCCAAATGAAGAGGAGGGTCTGGGGGAGGACCAGGAACCCTCCTGTTCATTTGTCCCCTCCACCTTGAAACTAAACCAGTGCTTTTGCATTTCAGGAAAATTACCCCATAAATTTACTACAATGCAAGAAAATAGTATCTGGGTTGACACAAAGGGGGCACATCCTCAGCAGAATAATTGTTTTTCATGCAGTAGGTTCCTGGTTCAAGTCACAGTCATGACCAATTACTTTACATTTTTGCAGGGATAATAGTGACTGCCATTGTACTTTATATTAATTTAATAACTGCACCATGACCCTACCCAGCACGGTTCCTGACCGCACAGATACCTCAGAAAAAGATTTTAGCCACGCCCTAAATCCACTCCGAAGACAATCCAAGCACCAGTTCATTCACCTCCACTTCTGGTTTCCACCCAGGCATCAAGGTTATCCCAGATCCATCATAACCACCAGTCCGTCCAGGCCAAGCTCATACAGCGGCCAAGTTCATAGCTAAGAAGCCGATTCTGCACATACACCTGGATTTCCTTCTTTTCAGCACTTCTCAGAACGGTCTGTTTGTCAGCCCCATGTTCAGGTGCTAAAGCAGCCCCAAGATTTTTGATCCCAACCTCACATTTCTTTGTACATTCAAAACCATCTCCTCTACTGTCGTACCGAGCCCATAATTCTCTCTCTTCACTGGACAGCTAAACTCCCCCATCCGCATCATCCCACAAGGCTGATATATATCATATATTGTATATATTTATATTGTGATTTTGTGATTTTAAATTAGTTTTGTTAATGCTGGTGTACTACTGGGCTCTAATATGAAAAGACTCCATTAAAATTTAGCATGATAATGTAACTTAATATCTGTAACTGTCATATTTGGGCATAATATGATAAAGTTTGTTTTGCAAGTTTCCCGCAGTGGGCAAAGCACTGTTTGGTTGAAGATCACACCACAGGATGTTCTTTCTCTCCACTGCCTGGCTCGCTAAAATTGCATAAAATAAGAGATACAGACAGACAAGATATGATTAGGTAGTGCAAACAAGGAACTCTGCGTATACTAATCTTCACAACATGATTTCCGCCAAATGTATCTGAAATGTAGCCTAAATAAAGGTCACTATTATTACTAAATGGCAGCTTTACAGCAGGTTAGTCCTGAATTCAGAGGATGCTCAGCCTACAGCCTAACATACAGCCTAATAATGTGACGCCAGCAGGTGTTTGCACTGTTCGTCATGATTATAGGAGCTGAATTGGTGTGATACGCGGATCGGCTCTGACAATATCTGAATAATCATATATGTCCACCCAAGTAATTATTTTCTTAAGTTTACCTCGTCTCTACCTCCTTTTAACTTTCCAGGTGTTGTATTGATGAGTGTTTTCTTTAGCGGTGTGCTTTAATGATTAGAGAGTCTGCTGTCAGTCATTTAAAGGTTTCCATAGCCGCTGTTATGCTACAGCTAATACTGTGGGACATTTAAGCTGCAAAACAAAAAAAGGGAAACAGAAGTCAACTTTTAGCCTGTGAAATGTTTAGATGATCTGATGGAGCTCAGAGCTGATCAGGAGGACGGCTGCTTTACTCCAGAGAGTTTCACTGTATGAACCTGAACACAGAACATGAATTGATATTTGATTCTGACCGGGTTCGAATCCCATGAATTCTCTGTTTATCTTTGTTATATTGTCAACGAAAGCTCCTAAGCATTTATTCATTACAGTACTTTCATGAATATTATGCTGTTTCTTTTTATATATGTTTATAATGAAGACTAGAGAACACCCATCTCCCTCTTAGACCTAGAAACGAATACTTGAAAGTAATATTAAACGTCTTTACATTCTCCATTTTGTCCCTTTACCTTTGGGTGACTCATATTAAATTAAGTAATTGTGAACAGGTGGGTAACCTGTGAGAAAGCACCTGCTGTTTGTAGATGATCTACTCTACTACGCACTTAATCAATGCAACACTTCCCATCCCACATGGAAAGAACCTACATGAGGATATATGCACATATATGATAATATATATTCTGCATATATGCGTATATATGCCGCATATAGGCAAAACTGAGGTGCATATATGTGCATATACAGGACATATAGGTCGCCGGTATTGATTCTTTATATCCACATATAATGATCTGTTTTTTTTGTAGCTCATATCTCGCTTTGGCAGCTGTTATACATGATGCCTATCTCATATTTTCTATTACCAAGGCAATAACTACAAACTAACTAAAAAATATTATGCAACGACTTGT
Source organism: Lepomis macrochirus (assembly GCA_024633595.2). NCBI lineage: Eukaryota > Metazoa > Chordata > Actinopteri > Centrarchiformes > Centrarchidae > Lepomis > Lepomis macrochirus. The sequence goes on along the minus strand of JALXJV020000005.1, from coordinate 37,012,504 downwards.
AGGACTTGGATGTATGTGCGAACACGTGAAATTGGTGTCACATGTAATTGGCATGTTATGGAATTTCACTATGGCAATTAAGTGAGAGGAGATGGAAAGCTATGATGTCTACACGTTTTCCTGAAACCTTGTTGTTTGTGGGGGTGATGGAGCAGTGGATAAGACACCTGCCTTTGGTGTGAGAGACCCGGGTTTAATCCCCCACTGTGACCCAGCCACCATTGTGTCCTTGAGCAAGACACTTAACCCCTAGTTGCTCCAGAGGTGTGCGACCTCTGACATGTATCGCAATTGTAAGGCAAGGCAAGTTTATTTGTATAGCACATTTCAACAACAAGGCAATTAAAACAATAAAAACGTTTTAAAGTAAAATATAATAATAAAAGTTCCAGTGTTACAATCAGGGTTAAAAGAGTTAAATGGAAAATAAAAACAGGCTGAGGGGCTGAGCAAATAACTGAGTCACAATCATTCTGAAAAGAGAACAAACAGAGAAGTACTCTTAATCTACTCTCTCTAGCTGGTCTTTACTCGGGTCCACAGCAATTTTTGGGTCCACTGAAACTCCAAAAACCCTCGGACACTACAGAGAAACCTGTCTGTCAGCAGAGAGGACATGTCTGTCAGCAGGCCCCTTTGATCCAGTTATACTCTGGACCCACCTGCACGTTTACAGGTGGACAGAGGTTCCTGCAAATCACTCGGGCGCCAGATTTAAGATCCACTTCCTTCACTCTGTTCAATCTCAGTCCCAAAACGTCCTAACCAGCTACCTACTCATTTCTCACCGTGTAAATATTTAATTAAAAGCAATGGTAAAAAGAAAGTTAAGTCCCTTTGGCTATGGATTTTAGTAATTTACTAATATATAGGTAAACATATAGGTGCATATAACATAAGTACATATAATATAGGAAAACGGCCAATTTTATACATGTCACATATATTAAAAACCAGGCACGTGCACACACAGACATCAAAAAGGGGCTTCAGCACCTGCCCTTTTTCTTCCGAAAGAGAAAGTGCCCTTTTTTTCTGGAACAGATTCAACAGATTCCCTGTCAAATATATTTATTGGAAAAAAAATCTAAATAGGCTATCAGGTCAGAAGATGAGACTTTGGAGTTCAGATGCCCTCTCTGTTTCTCACTAACATGACTCATGAGCTGAGCTAATGTAATAAGTTAGCTGAAGTTTAGCTAAAGCAATGGTTGAAAGTGATGACTTCTGAAGCAGCTGTCTGTTACAGTATCGAGGCAGCGAGGCAGCTGCCTTCGGTTTCGAACACAGCCAATATCTCAAGGCCATACAGCCTAATGTGCTGATGGAGACACTACAGGTTAACACAGTAGCCTTTGTGTCTAATAACGTCATCACAATCGCCACATTGATATGCAAATGAGGTGTTAACTAATTATAATGCACCAATTTGCACATATTTGACAAGTCACTGCAGGTGAATGGGATAAACAAAATGACTAAAGCACATCACCACATCAAGAGTATTTTCCTCCAAAATGTGCTTTGTAATTTGGTTAGAATAAATCTACAGATGCAAACAGACAGAGGTTAGCAGACTTAAAACCATCTAAAGGTGTATTCTTAAAGTTTTATTTCCATTAGAGTAAAAGAAGACATGGAAGCAAAACCATAAACTAAGCTTCTAACCACAGGTCAGGAGCTGTAGTTTGAACTGTGCAAGACACAGACAGTGGTTGTGAAAGCTTGTCAGAACGATGCTTTTGGGAAACACACCCCAAATATGGCCTAATGTAGTGGCTATATGTCCTCGATTTAACTTAAACAAAATATCAAATAAAGTAAAACAAACTCAAAATCAAATGGCCACTGAGGCACCTAAGGAACGAATCTTACGCAGGGAAAAAATGAGTCCAATGTCCAGGCAAGCATAACGTTTTTACGGTTTATTTCCATTTAAGCAAGCTTACAAACAAATGGCGTCTGCAGCCTCTCTTGCCCTGGTAAAAAACCATGACCTTTCCCGGTGCCTGCCTGTCCTACCTGTGACTCCCCTATATGTAGATTCAAAAAGGATGCCAAATACCTTCAAAACAAAAGCCCACAAAAAATACTCTAAATTAACTAAATTTATATTCTACATTCACATTATATTATAATCAAATAATTATGCTGATTATTTAAGGCTAAACAACAATGAAATAAAGTAATTTAATTATTAAATTACAAAACAAGAGAGTAGCTCCAACACTCCGGCCCCTAATTGTGAAATGTGTAAACCCACAATTACTTTTCTTTCTGTAAAGGAGCTATTCTCTAACTATGCCCTAACTATAATACATGAAGTCTTCTGGTCTTCTTCCCATGGCTGTCTAGATAGAAACAAACAGAAGAAAAATAGAATAGAAGGAGAAAAAGAGAGAATATAAGTCCATGATCCTACACTGTGGCCTCCAGGAGCAAGCAAATCTTTGTTATAGGTCTCTCCAAGACGCTGTTCTTAGTTTGGAGGCACACAGAGCGAACCAATCCTTTGGAGTCTGACTTAGTACTCAGAATTCGGCCCATCATCCAGGATCCTCTTGGAGCCGTGGCAGTAGCAATGATGACGATATCCCCAGGAGAGAAGCGTCTGGAGTTAAGGGTTTCCCTCCAAATGTGGCTTTGAAGCTCTGAAGTCTCTGTTCAACAAACCCTCTAGTTCCTGTGTCTCTGTCATTCTCAGTGGATTTAAGCTCTTTTCTTTTTTGGCTCAGGAGCAAAAGAACTCTTTTAAGCTTGAGGAACCAGGCTACAGATGTTATAAGCTTCCTCCAAGATGAGAAATAATTAATGAGACGATCTGTGGGATCTTCTGAGTGCTTGATAGTAGCATTCACTGCTACTTCTCTTTTGACCTCAGGGTCATCAGCTGGAATCACAGCTAGATCCATGTCAGTGGTTGGCCACTCCTTCTCTGACAAAGAGAGGAACTCTGGACCTTTAATCCATTTCTGGTGTGTAAGAAATTCCTCTGCTCTCAATCCACGAGATGCTTCATCGGCAGGATTGATCTTGGAGCCCACATACTTCCACTGGTCAATGTCTGTGGCTTCTCTGATAACGGAAACTCTGTTTGCAACAAAGGTATGGAAGCGTCTAGTTTCATTACAGATATACTTGAGGACAGTTGTGCTATCTGTCCAAAACACTGACTTCTCCAGCTGCCACTGCAACTCTTTCTGAAGCATTCTATCCATTCTGACAGCCAGAACTGCTGCTGTGAGCTCCAGCTGAGGAATGGTGATTTGCTTTAGGGGTGTAACTCTAGTCTTTCCCACAAGAAATGAAACATGTACATTATCACCAACTTTCAGTCTCATGTAAGACACCGTACCATATCCAACTTGACTGGCATCTGAAAAATTATGAATTTGGGCTGTTACAGATGTTCCAAAGTCAGAAGGTTTAATGCAGCGATCCACCTTGAATCCACTCATTTTTTGGAGATCACTTAACCAATCAGACCATTGTTTAGAGAAGGAGGGGGGTATTTGTTCATCCCACTTCAAGTTTCTTCTACAGAGCTCCTGTAACATTAACTTTGCTGGCATGATAAAGGGGCCCAAAAAACCTAGTGGATCATACAGTGAGCTGACCACAGACAAAATGCCTCGTTTGGTATGTGGCCGTTCCTGTACTGAAGCCATAAAGCTAAACTTGTCAGATTCAACACACCATTGCAGTCCAAGCTCTTTCCATAGGAAGCTGGTCCGTATCCAAGTCTAGTTCTTTTGTCTTTGTTGCTCTGATGTTACTTGGGATTGACATCAACACAGAGTCTCTATTAGTCACCCATTTTTGGAGACTAAATCCGCCTTTTTCACAGAGCGCAGTCAAGTCCTTTGCAATTTGAATTGCATCTCTTTCTGAGGCTGTGGATTTCAGGCAGTCGTCCACGTAAAAATTATCACGAACTGTACTGATCACTTCATCTGAAAAATCAGACACATTGACCCTCATTTATCATTCTTGCGTAGAAACGGGCGTATTTTTGTGTGTAAGATTATGCTTACACTGTTCTCAGCGCCTGATTTATGAAGCTGTGCGTACCTTTGAAATCCAGGTGTACGCACCACCTGGTGTTGATAAATGCGGCGGCTGAAAACGTGTGTAAATTGATTGAAACGCCCCCAATTATTCAAGCTTCAGGAGGCTGCAGCCAGGACTTTACGGCAGGGACTAACGGAATACGGCAAGAAATACACGGTTTGGAGCAGGAAGTCCACAAGTTAAAACTTCAGAAACAAAATATTATGTTGTTTTGACAGATTTAAATAAAGATTAAATGTTTAGTTTCACTACTAGAGCCCCTCCCTGGCATAAATGTTCAAAAATATTGTGCATTTTAATATTACGAGGTTTTTCATTTGAAAACAATTTAATAGCCTACTTTTTTATTCAATGATTTAAACTGGACACATTTTTAACAAAATGTTCAACGCTCTTAAAACTGGACACGAGCGGTCAAATGAGCCATAAACAGTTCAGGTCCAGCCGAGAGCCAGTGCTGGAGTCAGGGGACCACCACGCTGTCAACCTCGCTGGAGCGGACCAGTGGGCTGTCAGCCCCAGAGGAGGATGCGCCATCCCGGAGGAGCAGGGCACGGGCCGAGAGCTTCACGCTGAGCGTTTACTTTGATGAACGGAGGACATACGGACAGATACGGGGCGGTGTACCCCCAGCGTGCAAAGCAAGGCTTCATAATGTTTTGCGGGTTTGGGAAACAGTGCTCTACGCTGTCCTGGGACTATTACGCACGGACACGGGTCGTTTATGTTCAGAGTGAAACATTGTCCAAACACAATGATGAGCTGCACCACGTCTGTACCACCTGTTTGTAGAGCGCGTTCCACAAACTAGAAGTTTTTGTCTGTTCCTATTATAAATTGGCTACTTGTGGTTCTCCAAGAGACAGATTTAGCACTAAAATGCCCATCAATGTCCCAAATAAGCTCCAAATGAAAGAATGTTGCTCTGATAAAAGCTGCTCCATCACCTCCGCGGACCGGCTTTACGCACTCACCCAGGACTCACACATGAACAGAGATCAGCATGCCAGAGTCTGGGGACGCGGGCCTTTAGCGGGGTGTCGGTGCTGCACAGCGGTCATAATATAAAGTTTGTCTGATAATAAATGCAGGGTTTTGTGCGCTGACATGTCTGTGCCCGCTCACCTAAAGGGTGGGGCTGTGTCCATTTCAGCATCCAGACTCAGTGCTTCAAGCCTTCCGCTCATGCTCTTCGTTGTTTTAACATTTTTTGCTTATAGCCTTTTCATTTGAAGGTCCACATTTTATTAAAAGCAAACCCAAATAAAAGACATCAAAAGCTACGATAAAATAGTCCAAATACAAATCAAAGCATGTTCTGACTGCTCAATAGGCTGTATAAAGTCCGTGCTGCTCAAATATAAACACAAAAATTAATGTTTCAAACGTTGTTTCTGTTACAGTGGGTCATAATATATCATGTATTTTAGTTTGTCAGTGCGTTTTGTTCCGTTAGTAAATGATTTCTGCGCATTTCGGCTCTAACTCAAAACTTGCGTACATGTACACCACCTCCTGAGCTGGCGTAGGATTTGAGCGTGCCGTACGCCAACGTCCATATTGATAAATGTCAAAGTCACCGTGGTTTTGGGAGTACGCCAGGTGTACGCTGGAAATTTGGTGTACACACTTTTGATAAATTAGGCCCATTGTCCTCTGCAGTTCTTCTCAAAGCATAATTTGCACAACTTGGGGATGATACAGCTCCAAACAAGTGTACTCTCATTCGATGTTCCACTGGTTCTTGGTCAGTATTGCCATTAGGCCACCAAAGAAAGCGAAGAAAATTCACATGTTTATCAGGCACCTGTACCTGATGAAACATGGCATGGATGTCAGACATGACTGCAACAGGTTCTTTCCTGAACCGAATGAGGACCCCAATAAGAGAGTTGGTGAGATCTGGACCCTGCAAGAGCTGGCAGTTTAATGATGTTCCTTTGTATGTAGCTCCACAGTCAAACACCGACCCTCAACTTTCCTTTGGTGGGGTGATATACTCCGTGATGGGGATGTACCAAACCTTTCCATCATCTTGTTCCAGTTGGTTAATAGGTACCATTTCAGCATAGCCTTGAACCAACATATCACCGATAAATGATGTGTACTCCTCCTTAAACTTGTCGTTCCTCTCAAACTTCCTCTTCAGGCCTCGGAGGCGCTGTTCAGCAATACAGCGATTATTTGGTAAGACAGGATCTTCTTCTCTGAAAGGTAAGTCAATGCAGTAATGCCCATTTTTCAGTTCTGCTGTAGTTCTCACAATCTCCATGAATTTAATGTCCTCTCTTGACATTTCCAATTGCTCCTCTGATGTTTTTTCATTAAAGTCATGATTATATTGTTTAATGAGCATTTCCTCCAGATGTTCCACAGAAATGCGATTGGTTGTAACAACAGAGCAACCAGTCTTTACTCTATTGCTGCCTCCACCTCGAAGTGGTCCATTAATTACCCAGCCAACTCTTGTTCGGACTGCATACGGTCCTTCTCCTTCACTGTTAATCAGTTCCCAGGGTTCCATCACTTTTGCTGCATCAGTTCCTATGAGCAAATCGACATTTGCATCCACATCATGAAGCTTTATGTTCTTCAGGTAGGGCCATTTAGCAACATCTTCTTGTCGTGGAATGTTTAACCTTGACACTGGCATAATCTTTTGTGTTAAAGCATTAGGTAACTCAATGAAATTATTAGTATCAATGCCAGACACTTCCAAACCGGACAATACAGTAGTGCTCACGATTTTCTTTTGACCCATTGTTCTCAGTAGAATATTGGCTGGCTTTCCTCTTAAGCCTAGTCTCCTTGCCAAATCAACAGTGCAGAAGGTACCTGAACTTCCAGGATCCAAAAATGCGTAGGTCTGCACAACTGTATTACTCATCTGGCTTTTAACCTGAACTGCAACGATTGAGAAGACAGCATCATCCTCATCACCAGCCCCTATATGACCACATGTCTGTTGTCCAGGTGACACACTCAGTGGAAGGCTCACGGACTCCTGTGCTTCTTTGAAAAATGCACTCTTTCCCTCAATATGAAGGACTGATGGGTGCTTCTGGTGACACACACTACAATCCAAACGACTCCTACAGTCTTTGCTTGTGTGACCAACTTTTAAGCAACCAAAGCAAATTCCATTTTCCTTTATGAAATTAATCTTGTCCCTGTGCATTTTCAACTTAAACCGTGAACATTTATCCAGTGAGTGATTGTTTTGTTGGCAGAATAAACAGCATTTGATATTACTTTGGGCAGAAGAGGACTGGCTCTTATCGTCAATGTAGATTTTATTTCCTTCCTTTACTGAACTGACACTGGTTGCAAAAGTGCTTCCATTTCTCCTCTGCTTTGAATGACCAGCTTTGGAGGCTTTAATGTAGCTGGCAGGGTGACAGTCCTGTATATTACCAAAAGAGGGTCAGAGACAATTTTGACTTGTTTTTCAACAAAGGTCACAAGGTCATTGAACACAACCCTGCCTCCACTTTGCTCCTGTAGATCACATGCAACATTTCTCCATTTTTCCCTTAGTTTATAAGGCAGTTTCATCACAATGCTTCTGAGGTTGGATGGCATGTCCAACTCCTTCATATACATGATTTGCTGTGTTAAATTGGAACAACCTCGAAGAAACAGAGAAAAATGATTGAAGTGCTTTCACATCCTCTGGCTTAATGAGGGGCCAGGTAAGAATTTTGTCCATGTAGCTGAGGCGATTTTGTGCTCATTACCAAAATGTTCTGCAAGAACAGATTTGGCTCTTTGGTATCCCTGCTGAGGAGGCAGGTGCTGACAACTTTTCACCAGGTCTCTTGGCTGACCCCTGGTGTACTGCTCTAAAAAGTTCAAGCAGTCACTCATATTATTGGTTTTTTCTTCTACACAGTTTTCAAAAGCTCTAATAAAGGTTTGAAACTGAAGAGGGTCACCATCAAACACAGGAATATTTCTCATTGGCAAAGCAGATGCTAAATTTTGCTGAACCAACAATGCAGTGATGTCATTCTGTCGTTGCATAATGCTCACAATATCATTCTGGGTGTTATCATTGCATGCAGGGTTATAAGAGGAGTCCCGTCCTATTTGTAGAGCATCATGAACAGTTTGTGTCCTTTGTGCTTGGGTGTCACTTGTTGCAGGTCTGGTGTCTGCTTGATTTATTTCCACTTTTTTAGGCCTGACAATCAGAGTCTGGGACTCAGGGTGAGATTCACTGTGAATATTTTTTATGTCACTGTGTTATGGGACAAAATGATCTGCGTAAGGATTCAAGCGGCCTGTTTTTTGACTGTTCCTTTCCAAATAGGAGTTCATTCCGTCAGATCCTTTAGAACCACACTTTGAATTCATTTCCAGCACATGAAGTTTGGCATTCGCTGCAGCAAGATCGGTTTCCAAAGCCAACTGTTCCTTTTCCTTTCTTAATTCCTCTTCTTTGGCTTCTAACATGTGTTTCCTTTTTAATGCAGCCATGCGTTCCATAAGTGCTGCCTTATCAGCTTCTGCTTTTATCCTTGCAGATGAGGTTGAAGAGACTCTTGATACTTGAGAGTGTAATCTGAGGCTGTTCTCCTTTACAAATGAAATGTTAGATGCACTGTCCTCGGGATTAATCCCATCAGAAGTTACACTTTGGTTGTCAGGGTGTTCCGTAACAATATCAGCTGAATGCACATATGGGTGAGCAGCCTCAGACAACCAGATCTTTACTTCTTCAGTGAAATCACAGAACATGGTCATTTTTGTATGAAAATATTTATTTTGTCTTTGAACTTCACTCTCTGGTAAATTCAAACTCAAGAAGGATTTGTGCGTGTCATTAGCTTCCTCATAACACTTAATGCATTTTCCCAACTGGGTTTGCACAGAGTCCGTGATTATCAGTGGATTCCATCAAGACACGGATTTGTTCCATGTACTTCTTAGCTTGCTTACATTTCAAAGACCTCTTTTCTTGGCACGCTTTTGCATAAAATGCCAACCCTTTTTCAGTAAACTTGACGCTCCGTTTTTCAGAGTGCGCAGACAAAGCGTCGCTCTTGACTTTTGATGTGCTTGATTGTTGCGACATCGTATCATTGTTCTCAAATCCCTTTAAGTCCGATCTAATTTCCAGTCACACAGTTCAGTTTATTTGCAGTAGCACGGACAAACATCATTTGTTGCATTAGGACGCTTCAATGCCATAGCTTTTTTATGAATGAAAGACGTGATGTCTCCGTCGAGGTATTGCGCAATCACTACGCGCTTCCTCCAAAATCCCTCGAAACTTTTAAACATCCAATATTCATCATCATGCAGTGAGACAATGACTCCTACACGCCAATAGCTAGGCCATTTTCCAATGTAGCCTCCAGAGTAAATATTTTTTCATTCACATACCGAGTGTTGAGCAGCTTTGTGATGTCCGTGGGCCACTGTCTCTCCAGGCAACGACGTGGTTTTCCAGGAATATACTCCACTATCCTCTTTCATTTGAGTGATCCAAGCTTCCACGAAGTCCATCGACATGAATGTCCAAGTTTAGGTAGGTTTTTTACTTATGTAGTGGCTATATGTCCTCGATTTAACTTAAACAAAATATCAAATAAAGTAAAACAAACTCAAAATCAAATGGCCACTGAGGCACCTAAGGAACGAATCTTACGCAGGGAAAAAATGAGTCCAATGTCCAGGCAAGCATAACGTTTTTGCGGTTTATTTCCATTTAAGCAAGCTTACAAACAAATGGCGTCTGCAGCCTCTCTTGCCCTGGTAAAAAACCATGACCTTTCCCGGTGCCTGCCTGTCCTACCTGTGACTCCCCTATATGTAGATTCAAAAAGGATGCCAAATACCTTCAAAACAAAAGCCCACAAAAAATACTCTAAATTAACTAAATTTATATTCTACATTCACATTATATTATAATCAAATAATTATGCTGATTATTTAAGGCTAAACAACAATGAAATAAAGTAATTTAATTATTAAATTACAAAACAAGAGAGTAGCTCCAACACCTAAAATAAAGGAAATGGTTACCAATTAGACCTGATTAATGTAGCTAGTTTTGCTAACTGGTGTCATAGTTTATCATCCCAGACCAGATAATCAAATTTGAAACACAATGTTTCTCCATGTCTGTTTCTCTTCATCGATCTGTCTGTTCTCTGATGGTGAATCATTCAGTGATCTCAGATACAGTAAATTCAGCACCTGTATCGTTCCCTCTGTAGGTTCTGGCTGCATAACGAACTTCAGCTGCAAGGTGAACAAGTGGAACCATCACAAATTGCTGTCGTAGTAAATGGCATGGTTTCTTATGTTTTGAAACAGATTATTTAAATTCCCCTCCTCACAGACTCAGCAGTTGGTTTCCAGTTGAATCTGTCTCTGGTGTTTCCAGCAGAGTGACATCATGGCGTCTGCAGCATCAGGTGAGTCCAGTCAGACTGTGTTAGTCTGGATAACACTCTTCTCTCTCTGTCCACATATTATACAGATAATAAAAACACCTCAGTCCTGAATTAAACTCAGCTGGTTGGTCAGTTTCATTATAATCTAACAAAATAAAGATGAGAACCAAAAACATCAGCAGCTCAGTGACAGAACAGACAGACAGAGATCAGAGGCTTCACACAGAGATTCAGCTGGATCACTTATATCACATTTTATCACTGCTGCTTTATTGTTCAGCTTTAGTGATAAACAGATGTTTGTAATTAAATGATTTACTTTTCTTCACTATTTCACATTTGATGCTTTGCAGCTGCATGATGAAGCTTTTGAGTTCAGTTTAATCTTATTTTTACATTTTGGTTTTATTGGTTTTATTTGCAGTCTTTGTCATAGTGTGCAGAGCCAACAGAGTCCCACTTGGTGGTCCAAAGTTTTAGAAGACTGCATGGAACAGATCAATGATGACAGTTTTACTGTCAGAAAAAGGTCGACTATAGATCACATGTGATTATTTAAATAAGTAAACTAATGCTGTGTCCTTCCAATCACAGATGATCATCGTCCTCTGAAGCGCAGAAGCAGCTATGAGTTCCTGCCTCCTACCAGTGAGTCAAACTGAACTGTGTTATCCTGTTTAAGAATATCTGACTTTACAGTATTTCATAGGTACAATCTGAGTCGCCTTTTTTCTGCCTTCTGTAAATCTGTGTTTTCCTTTCAGTGTCTGAGCTGAGGGTTGTTCTGCTGGGGAACAGCTGGTCTCAGAGGAGAAAAGTGGAGAACTTCATACTGGAAGAGACTAAGTTCAACACTGAGGAGGAACCAGGCCGCTGTCTGACAGAAAGAGGACGGTTGAAGGAGAAAGAAATAGTTCTCATCAACACCCCAGATCTGCTGCATCCCAACATCTCTCAACACAAACTGACAGAACATGTGACAAACTGTGTGAGACTCTCTGATCCTGGACCTCATGTGTTCCTGCTGGTTCTACAGCCTGAAGACTTCACTGAGGAACACAAACTGAGGCTCTGCAGAGTCCTTGAACTCTTCAGTGATCGAACATTTGATCATTCACTGGTTCTGATATCAACACCCAGAGAGGAGAGGTCAGATTTGATGGACAAATACATGGAACAGCCTCCATTAAAAGACCTGATCAGAAAATGTAGATACAGATACCTGAAGCAGAAGAACCTTGAACTTCCAGAGCTGTTAACACGCTTGGGTCAAATTGTAAAGGAGAACAATGGAGAGCATGTCAGCTGTGCTGTGTTTGAGGATGCATCAGCTTCTTTACCAGGTGATCATCAAAGTCCAAAACAAAAGCAAACACAGGTTTCTCTCACAGATGCTGTTAAAGCTGCTGGTACAGAAACAATTCTGACAAAGCAGTGAAACCTTTGTTCACAAACCTTCTTTGATTAAATTAGAATATTAAACTGCAAGTTAATGATGTCATCTTTTTACAGGGTTGCATGGTGTTACAAAAATCCCTGAACAACTCTCAATGTCAGAGAAAACTCCAAAGACTCACAGTAAGTAAATTCATGCATTAATTCTTTTGAGGAGAAATGTGATGCTGCATTTTCTTAGAAATATCCAAAATATTTAAGGCTAACACACACAGTCCCATCCACCCCGAGCTCCACATCCACTGCTCTGTTTGGACAAAACAGTATTTCCTGTAATGGCACCTGTTGCTGCCAATCATGTCAATTCAGTGTTTCTGACCCTGTTACATATTTTCTAAGATGTAAGTTTTTATACAAAAACAGCTGTGTATAAACCAAATTTACAGTGCTGGAGACACCTCAGACTCAGACAGAAAAATGAATGTGTTTTGGCCAATAACATACTACATTGCACATTCAAAAACCTTATATCCACACGTACCCTGAATTGAGCTGCATCTCATGATATAGGCCACATCTATTTACTGTAAAACTTCAATTAATTGCTGAGTCCCAAATAGCTGCCTATTTCCTGTACTGGCCTGGTGTGGGAACACATTTTGACAAATAAACGCCTGCCTCAATTAAACGCCTGGTCTGTTTTTTATAGAAGTTCTTTGGATGTATTAAACCTCGTAGGGTCGCCGCTTTAGCTGCTTCTAAGCTGCTTAGATCGTGATGTTTAAACGTATGATCAATACTGAACATCCTTAGATCGGTTAGATTCTCCACAATACCACTGTTAAGTTTATTTAACGGAAACAACAAGACCCAAAGTCTAATTCTTCTAGATCTACCGGTGCCGACTCTCGTTACCTTTGAAGCGTTCGTTAAGTCTGAATGTGTCCATTCCTTCATTACTTATATCCCTTCAGTCTGTAAGGGTCCACCAATCAAAAAACCAAAATTTTTCCAAGTTGCGAATCCTGTCATGTGAAGTCCATCTCTCTCTGTCTGCTAACTTCCCCCTCTCTGCACCATGTTGTTGTTTTCCTTATGTTTCTGCCTTCAAAATAAAAGTGCATACGCCGTCTGTCAGAGCTAGATCAAATGAATGACGCGTATTTGATATTATTGGATAATATAATATTTGGATAATATTCTATTTGAAATGAATAAACTGTTTCATTGTAGTTTCAGTTTTGTGCAAAAAGAATTGAAGGCCTGTCCCAAATATATGCAGGGTCAATTCAGTGATTTTAGCAAATGAAAGCTAAATGAATAAATGTAAATTAAAATATTTTCTATAGTCCAAAAAATGCTCAATTTATAAAGAATCAACTTCTTCAACTTAGAATCAAAACAGAAAGTGGTGTCATAGCTCCACAGAGATCTGGCTGATTAACACAGAATTAGTGTCAGTACTTCTCCGTGCCCCACTGAGGCTATGTGCAAAATATGGCGGAAATCATATACTAGATGTCACTTTTTTGCAAACTAACGAAACATGCTAAAATTATTTTTCCAAACTTGTCTTGTTGAATTAAATGTTTTCAAATCTCTGTGCTGTTCTCCACCTGCAACTTGCATCACCCCTGTGGGATGGCAATTCTGACTTGCATGATGAAAAGTTGTACAAACTGAGTTTTTGCCAAAGGGCGTCTCCGTAGCATCACAAATTGGAGATTTAACATTATATAGGAAGTTGTTATAAGTTCAGTGCACATGCTTAAATATATACCAAATTGTACATGTATGATAACATTCTCGCTTTGAACACATCTGCCTAATATTTATTCATAGTCATAGTGGCAACAGGAAGTGACCTTTAAATTGAAATTAGTGCCCCGAAACACACAGTATACACATAGATAAGCTTTCTAGCTCTGATAACGTCCTGCACACATAGCATACACATACCTTTCTTAATGCTTTTTAAGTGCCAATTCACTAGCAAGGACCACACTGTCAACAGATACGTTTGAATGATTTTTATTCGTGGACAAGACGAAGTACTGGCTTGAACCTGCTGGAGGCTGTATCTGGAGCGTTGTTGGGGAAGCTACGAAGGGAGGAAGATCCGCCGTAGCACCCGGGTACGACGGACCCCCAAAAGCTTCATGTTAGTTAAGAGATGATTGGGCTGATCTGAGATTTTTTAGATCTGAGCGAATGTAGCGGTGGTATGCTTGTGAGGACCAGCGGCCCATGATCTGGATGAGGTGTTTGGGAATGCCGTTGCGAGAGGCTGAAGTTGCTCCGATCCTGAAGGAGTGACCTGAGAAATTAGAGGGAGAAATCCCGGCTGAAGAGAGGACGCGGCGAAGATGGTGGTGGAACCAGAATCGAGTGGCCACTAGGCCGGATTCGGAGACGAAGAGAGGGTCTGTCATGGTTATGCTCTGGGATAGCTGGAGTAGCAAGTAGTTGGTGAGAGTCTTGAACGGATTCAGAGGAAACTGGGTTTCAAAGAAAAAGACGGGAGTTGGCTGGCCCATTTGGTTGGTTTTGGTTTGCTTTAAGTAGAAAACCATGGTGTCGTTAGAGAACTGTGACAGGTCCGAAATGCAGGCATGTCGGCGGGGGTTGAAACGATGGGTAGATGCAGTAAATTCGGAGCATCTGAGGAATCCGAAGAAAGCAAGTGTAAACATGGCTTCTAGGGTTCTAGTCACGTGAGGGATGCTATACCCGGTGCGGAGGGTATGGATGCACATGGACAACAAGTCTGTTGTGAGGGGAAGTCGACGGGGTTCTTGAGCTGGCTCTTGACGCTGGAGACCTTTAACAAGTAATGTAATCTGAGGATGGTAAGAGGCTGGGCAGGGGATACCGGTAAGGAGTTTGGAAAAGAAACGGATGCCGCTAAGATAAACCTTGATGGTGTGTGTTTTGATTGCCATTATGGAATGGGCGTAGCTGATGAAACAGGATATGGTGACTAGATCGAATGAAGGGAAGTTAATGTTGTGCTGGTCGTGAAAATGGCGGAAGCTCCTCCAAGCTGACCAGTAGGATGAGAGGGTCGAGGGCGCTATGCTGTTAATTATGGAATTCTGGGAGTTGATGATCAAGGACGTTAGGCGAGGATTTATATGTTGAACGTCATGGCTGAATATGGTGGAACCGTTGTTGAATGAGTGTCTGCATCGGGGGCCAACAGCCTGAATTTCTGAAAAGAGAAGCGAGACAGGGAGTCAGCAATGACGTTGAAATAGCCAGGAATGTGGGCTGCGCGAAGAATGTACTGGTGCATGACCGAGTGCCAGGTTAAGCGTCGAATGAATGGCATGATGGAAAGAGAGTTGGAGCGGCCTTTGTTGATAATATGGACGGCTGCGAGGTTGTCGGAGTATATGAGGATGGACTTTGTTGACCATTTGTGACTCCACAGAATGGCGGCAGCTACGATGGGGTAGATTGCGATGAGAGCGGAGGAGGGTTGGTTGATGCGAGCAAGCTGTGGGAGCCACTCTGCTGTGAACCACCTTCCATTAAAGAAGCCCCCAAAACCGATAGAAGGAGCCCGCATCTGTGTATAAGTGGATATCATGTGGATGGGTCAGTTGTTCTTCATAGAAGAAGGTGATCCCGTTCCATTTAGCAAGAAGATGGAGCCAGAGGCGGAGTTCGGCGCGGCATGAATCGTCCAGGATGATGGCACTCAAGAGAGATGGGACGGAGGAAGCGATCAACAGAAGGTGTGAGATGAAGGATCTCCCTTGGGGAATGATGCGAAGAGCAAAGTTAAGGTGGCCTAGGAGGGAGAGGAGTTGCCGTTTGGTGCAGGATGGGGTGAGGAGAAAGTTAGAGATCAGAAGGCTGATGCAGTTGAGCTTCTCGATAGGAAGAGACGCCTGGAACAGGTTTGTGTCTAGGGTGATCCCCAGGAACTCGAGGGACGTGGAGGGGCCTTCTGTTTTCTCTGCTGCTAGTGGGACTCCGAGGTCTGAGAATACAGATGTCAGTGTGGCCAGACCTGAAGCGGGTGGTGATGAGGGAGGAGAAATGATGAGGAAATCGTCCAAGAGATGGACGAGAAATGGAACCTTGTGGTTATTTAGCAGGATCCAGCAAAGGGCTTCTGACAGGGTGTCGAATAGTTTGGGGCTGCTTTGCAGCCGAAGGTGAGCCTGACTGCGAAGTAAAAGGCCCTCGCCAACGGACGCCGAAGAAACGCCAGAAATCGGGATGAATGGGGAGGACCTTGAAAGCGCTAGTGACGTCTACTTTCGAGAGCCATGATCCTTTGCCGGCGAGTTTGATTAGGCTGATGGCATCGTTGATGGTAGCATAGTGAAGGGAAAAGTCTTCGCTCGGGATCAGACTGTTGATGCTTGGAATGGTGCTGCCATGGGGTGCAGAAAGATCAATGATGAGGCAGCTTCTTTCCAGAGTACTTCCTGGTTGCAACGCCGAGGGGGCTGATGCGGAAGTTGGGAAATGGTGGATGAGCGAAAGGCCCGATCATGAAGCCATCTTCGACTTCCTTGGAAATCAGGCGATCGACGGACTCTGGCTCGTTGATGGCAGAGAGAAGATTTTTACATGAGCAAGGGATGGATGGTAACGCGGAAATTCCGGGGAGAAAGCCTTCTGTGAGTCCCTTTAAGAGGAATTGCACAAACGCGGTATCGGGGTGGTTTTGGAGAGCTGCTGCCATGGCTGGAATGTTAATGGGTGTTGCCAAGTACTTACCCAGTTTTTGAGAGGTGGGATTATGGGGGCATGTGAGCCGGGCATGGGCTCCACCGCGGAAGGAACAGACATGAAGGAAGCGGCACTGGGACATGTTACATCCGGCGTCATTGAAGTTATTACAGATGGAATGACCCCCTTGGCGCATGATTGGCCTGCCTTTTTTATCGATGCCGTTGGTTGCGGGGAAGCAGGTGGCGGGAGCTGATGCTTGTTGCGTTGAGGAGACTGATGGGGCCTTTCCTGATAGGCGGGAGAAGGTCGAGGCTCTTGTTTGGACCTGGGGGGGCTTAGTGCGAGCGGGAATGGCGCAGGAAGAAGCTGGGTGGGACGGGGCGCCGCACAAAGAACAAGGTAGCGCTGCGTGAGCAGCGAATATGCGACAATAGATCTCGTTATTAAGGGCGCCCCAGTGAGTGTCCTCGTTGAACTGTTGGATGCGGGCGGCGGCTTCGGAGGCGAAGTGGATGTGGTATTGGTAAAAACCATTTCCTCCAAAGCGGAGGGCTAGATTGAGGACGATGGCCAAGTAGTCGTCCATCTCCTGCCGGCGGGTAGGGAATTGGGTACAGAGAACATCCCTGAAGAGGGAAAAGGCGTAAGCGAACTCGGTGGAGTTGAGTTCTGTGGTTCGGTTATATTTCCTTCCTTTGGGGTAAGGAAGCCCGTCCTGGCTGTAAAGGCTGTCGGCAGGTGGTTGGTGGAGGGAAGGCATGATTAGGAGCGCGAGGTCTATGTAATTACTGTCTAATATCTGCTTGCGTATGTTGGTGGGGATGGGTGAAGGACGAGAGATGGGGGTGTTGGGATGATGGGTTGGAGGATTGGCTGAGGACAAGGTGAAGGTAGCTGCTGTTTGTTGAGCTGGAATGAGTTGAGAGGGAAGACATGAGCTAAGTGAATAAGGAAACTGTTGTGGAGGAAAGCCTGGAGCTGACGTCCCTGCGTTCGGGATACCGGCTGACTGAAGCTGGAAGGGCTGATGAGGCTGCTGAGGTTGGTATGGGTTACTAGTGGTAAGAGCTGGCCATTCAGTGCCTGCGGTTGCGGCTAGAGCTTGCTGCTGTAGTAGGTGATGGTGGGCAGCTGGGGGCACTGGCATCTCGGTGCCAGGAGCCCCGACTGGGATTGGTTGTAGTGGGTGTTGAAGGTGGACGGCTGGGGGCCCTGGCATCCCGGTGCCAAGAGCCCCAGCTGGGGCTTGTTGGTGTGATTGGTGATGGTGGGTAGCTGGGGGCGGCGGCATCCCGGTGCCTGGGGCCCCCACTAAAATAAGCTGCTGTGGTTGGTAGGACTGGATGGTGGGGGGCGCGGGCATCCCGGTGCCGGCTTCCCCCACTACTGTTTGATAACCAGGTGGCTGGGGTTGGACAGCCGGGAGCATCGGAGGCCTGATGGTAGTTGGATGGAGTCTTGCTGGCTGCTGGTGTGTAATCTGGAAATCCTGGAAGGAGGTGGACGGCCTTGGATTTCCAGTGGTGGTGGGTTCGACTGGAACTGAATGTAGTAGCTGATGCTGTGAAATGGTTGCTGAGGCTCTGGCGTGTCTTGTTCTGGCCATTGGATCCTGTCTTTGTGGTGGGTTCTTATCTCCCAGTGGTCTGTGGACTGGGTGGAATGTGTGAGTTACCCCTTTAAGGGGGGGGTTGACGTCACCGCAGCTCGGTGGGGCGTGTGTGATGACGTCACCCGGAAGTAGATCGGTGTTTGCGGAACGTCGGGCCTGGTGGGCTAACATGAGAGTGTTGAAGAGTTTAGCTTTATTATCTGTTCTGATGAAGTGGATGCCTTTATCCTTCAACGCCTTTTGAAGTGAGGCTGACGGTCCAGTCGGATATCTTAGAAGAATGTTGTTCGTCGATGGGCCGCTGCGCTGGCGTGGTGACGCTGCGACCGGCTGCGGGTAGTGATGCCGGAGTGGCCTGGCAGGTGGCGAGAGCTCTGCGCTACCAGCGGGCGAGGGAGTTGGGGAATGGCGGCGGCGTTGGCGGCCTATCCTAGACAGTCTTCTCCCTCGTTTTGCTGTTGAGCGAGGTGGGCTAGATGCCTCGGATGAATCGTTGGGTGAATGGTAGTCGCCCTGGATGTGGTTGAGAGAAGAACCGGGAGGGATTTGGACCACGGAAGACATAGAGTGGGTACTTGGTGTACTCACTCGCTTTCTTGTTGAGCGGCTGGACGCCGGGAGTGGGGTCTCCTGCACGGATTTTTCGGCCTCGGATGCTGGATCTTCGTGGCTATGGTCGTCCTGCTTCCGTTCGAATAGATCGTCGTCGGAGGGAGAGAGTGAGATGGAATCCATCCTCTGAAGGAGTGAGCGCTGTTGGTGGCTTAGGTTAGAAGCTGGTGCTACGTTACACGGTGTAGTGGTTTCCGTCATGCAAAATGACAGAGCGAAGAAGAGGAGGTGGGTTAGTGAGGTATTTATGGAGGTGTCATGAGTGACGTGATTGACGTGAGGTCCTGCTCCTGAAACTCAGCTAATTAGCTCCACTAAAAGTTGAATGTGGTCATGGCCGTCTCCATGGTCCTTCAGTATTCCTGTGTGTTTTCTTCTGGACGCTGTTAGACACATTCATTCTTTATAAATGTTATAACGACTTGCTATAAAGACTTTGCTGACAAATCCTCCTGCTCTCAGACAAACATATCTTCTTCTTTTTCCCCCATTCACTTTCTTGGAGTGCGTGTGAAGGGGGCCGGGGAGGGGTCATGGTACTGTTGACGGTAACAACACATTTTTAATCAGCATTGTTGGTTGCATTTGAAGAAATATGTTTTGCATCCAATCAAAGTTAGGATGTTAACACATAAATCAGACAATGCAAAAGCAATTTATTGATAGTTGTGTTGTTGAAATAAAATCCTCAATATCCGAGACCAAGACGTAACCATGTACAAATGTGGTTGAGTCTGTTTCATGGTTGAGACAGAGGCCATTAAAAGTACTACAAAACCATCTAATGCCATGTAGGGGACACAGGAAGTGATGTTTAGTGATTCAGAGCTGCAGCATCTGCAGTGCGGCTGTCGCACGCCCAAACACATGACACGTGCCATCCATGACCATCTAATGCTGCTTGAAAGTTCATTTTAACTTTCTCTCTGTTGTGTTACAGCATCAGGATTCAGGATTGTGCTGCTGGGAAAAAGTGAGGACAAACAGACAAAACTTGGTAACTTCATCATCGAGGATCAAGGTTTTAATCACCAAAAAATTATCAAAAAAACTTCACCAACCAGGCAAAGTGTGGCCACCTGTGGAGAGTGGAGAGGAAAACCATTAACAGTAGTGAAAACTCCAAACATCTTCAGTCTGACTGTGGAGAAGCTGAGAAAAGAGGTGAAGAGCTGTGAGACTCTTTGTCCTCCTGGACCAAATGTTCTGCTGCTGTTAGTGAAGCCTTCTGATTTCACTGAGGAGAACAGACAAACACTGAAGTTCATCCTGAGTTTGTTTGGTCAAGATGCTTTTAAACACTCAATGGTCATCAGCACACATGATGGAACAAGTGACTCTGTCAGCCAGCTGCTTAAAGACTGTGGAGGAAGACACTACAGGATGTCTGAAGAAGACCATGGACATCTGATGGAGAAGATTGAGAACATTGACCAGGAAAACAAAGGAACCTTCCTCACCTTCACTGGAAAGACCATCAGACCAAAGTCTGAACCCATCAAACCAGCTTTAAACCTGGTTCTGTGTGGGAGGAGAGGAGCAGTGAAGACTTCAGCAGCCAAGGCCATTTTAGGTCAGACAGAGTTTCATTCAGTCTCCAACTCATCAGAGTGTGTTAAACATCAGGGAGAGGTGTGTGGACGTTGGGTTTCCCTGGTGGAGCTGCCTGCCTTGTATGGAAAACCTGAGGAGGCAGTGATGGAGGAATCACTCAGGTGTATCTCCCTCTGTGATCCTGAGGGCGTCCATGTCTTCATCCTGGTCCTACCTGTGGGTCCCCTCACTGATGAAGACAAGGGAGAGTTACAGACCATCCAGAACACATTCAGCTCTCGAGTCGATGACTTCACCATGATTCTGTTCACTGTGGAGTCAGATCCTGCAGCTCCAGCTGTTGTTAACTTTGTAAAGGAAACCAAGGACATCCAGGAGCTCTGTCAGAGCTGTGGAGGAAGATATGTTGTTCTCAACATTAAGGACAAGCAGCAGATCCCAGAGCTGCTGGACACGGTGGAACAGATGAGACAATCTGAAAATAAACCATCCTGCTATACAAGTGTAACATTTGCACGTGCACAAATGGAAAAGCTCATAAAACAAGAGAAGCTGTTGAAGAAGAACATGATCACTTGTAAGTACTTTGAATTGAAATGTTTTTCTGTGTCCTGAACCATGTTGATTATCACAGTCTTGAACCTTCACTGTAGCTGCTGAGAACATTTAAAGTAACTCCAGGTCTTCTTCTTTCACAGGTGATGATGAGGAGCAGAGCCCAGAGAGTCTCAGGATTGTGCTGATAGGGAAGACTGGAAGTGGAAAGAGCTCTACAGGAAACACCATTCTAGGAAGAAAAGAGTTTAAAGCTGAATCAAGTCAAACATCAGTCACCAAACTTTGTCAGAAAGCACAGAGTGAAGTGGACGGTCGTCCGGTCGTTGTGGTCGACACTCCTGGTCTGTTTGACACAACTTTGTCCCATGAAGAGGTTAATGAGGAGATGGTGAAATGCATCAGTCTTCTGGCTCCAGGACCACATGTCTTCCTGTTGGTGTTACAGATCGGCAGATTAACAAAAGAGGAGAAGGAGACATTAAAACTCATCAAGGAAGGCTTTGGGAAGAATGCTGAAAAGTTCACCATCATTCTTTTAACTGGAGGAGATAAACTAAAGCATGATGAAGTGTCCATTGAAGAATACATTGAACATAAATGTGATGATTCCTTTAAGAAGCTGATCTCTGACTGTGGAGGAAGATACCATGTGTTTAATAACTATGATAAACAAAACCAAACACAAGTCAGTGAGCTGATAACCAAGATTGACACCATGGTGAAGGAAAATGGAGGCAGCTGCTACACCAATGAGATGCTGCAAGAGGCCGAGGCAGCTATAAAGAAAGAAATGGAGAGAATCCTGAAGGAGAAGGAAGAAGAGATGAAGAGAGAGAGGGAGGAGCTTCAAAGAAAACATGAGGAGGAAATGGAAGAGGTGAAAAGAAAAATGGAAGAACAGAGAGCAGAAACTGAAAAGGAGAGAAAACTGAGAGAAAAACAACTTGAAGAAAAGGAGGAGAAGATAAAGAAGGAACGAGAGGAGAGAAAGAAAGAACAGGAAATGAGAGAAGAAGAAAACAGGAAGAGAAAACAACAGGAAGAAATTCAACGACAGGAGTGGGAACGAAAACAGGAAGCTTTGGAGCAAAAAATAAGATCAGAGTCAGAATCAAAGGAAACTATTGACAGAAAGCTGAAGGAGAGCAGAGAAGAGACGAGAAAAGAACGAGAGAACTGGGAGAAAACACAAAATGAATGGTGGGAAAAACGAAAACAAGAAGAACAGAGACGACAGAAGGAACAAAGAAGACTTAGAAAGCTTCAAGAAGAATACAAACAGGAAAGAGAAAATTATGAGAAGCAAAGAAAGGAATTGGACAGAATCAGAAGAGAAGAAGAGGAAAAAGAGAGAAAAGTCATTAAGGACAAACATAAGAAAGAAATGGAGGATCAGAAGAAGAAATATGAAGAGGAGGCCAGACAGAAAGCTGAAGAGTTTAATGAATTCAGAGAGAAACACAACAAGGAGATTGCAGATCTGAAGAAACAACTGGAAAAAGCACGCACATCAAGTTGTATCATTTTATAAGGATTTGTTTCATGGAAACGTCTCATCAACAGATGTTTTTCCTTTTTTCTGTTTTCATTTGGTTTCAGTAACTGAAACTTTAAAGAAGCAGAGATTTCATAGTAATATTTTGTAGTGTACTACACTGTGATGCAGACCGTGGCCACAGAAATACTTCTCATTGGCTGTCAGGTGTCTAAATCAGCAGCCAATAATATTAAACTGCAGGTAACCATAGTAACAGTACTGGTGTAGTTAAGTGACTGGTGAAACTAAAAGCTTGTGAAGAATTTTAAAATCTCAGACTTGTTGTTTTGCTCAGACAGTTTTTGTCCCAGTTGATTTGTTGTCCCTTTATGTTACACACAGAAATTAACATATAATTAATTGTACCCTCCATTAAAATATGATACGATATCAAATTCAGTATAATACTATGTACAGTTATTTATATACATATGTACAGACACGTATATACCCAGAACATACTGCAGTATGTATGCAAACACCGTCGATATAGAACACAGTAAAACACAGTCTGTTTCCTCTCATCTTGCACTGACAGCTCGGTACACAAACCGCCTATTTTGTCCTGATAGTTTGTGTAATTATTTGCTGATAAAAACAGACAGCAGCTCAGTAAAGAAAGACTTGAGCAGCTGAAGCTCTGCTCGCTCATTAGAGATGATCTTTGTTTTCTTTTGAAGATGAGAAAGAACATGATGTTTGTGATGGAAGTGAAATGAAATGTTTAGATGTCATTCACCCTGTTTTCTCTGCAAATCACAAATATCACAGCAAATATGAAACATTAAACAGCATGAAGATCATTTAAACTGCTGATCAGATAAATCAGAATGATGCAGAATGACATTATAGACGATGAACGGCTCTGATGTTTCTTTGTTTTGTTCCATGTCAGATAAGAACGGATGCTTTATAACTGATGACATCAACTTAAGACAGAATTCAGATGAATCTTTAATCCCATGTTCTGTATTTGATCTTTGCTTTCTTTGTTTGTGCTTCTAAAAGATGAATAAAGTGTTTCCCTGTAGTTCAGTGTGGACTGTTGTTAATCTAATAAACTAGATGATAAAGTGATGAAACAGAACAGAGCTCACAGGTTTGTTTCTACCTGCACAGAGACACTGTGGGAGGAAGTGGCTTCTCTCTGAAACATCTTTATTCACCTCTCTGTTTATTTCTCTTTTCCTTGATCTGAGGATACTGCTGTTACCGTGGAGACTGTTAAAGTATCCTCAGTGCACTTGGCCAGTGTTCAAAAACAAATCCAAGACTACAACACATGAACAGATGCAACAATTTCAACACCTGCAGCACATTATATTGTCCAGTTAAACAGTGAACTGTGTGTGTAGAAACAGCTGAAACACATTATATCTGTAGCTCCATCTGCAGCCTGATGCTCTCAGTAATCAACCTCAGGTTCCTGCAGTGACGCTTCACCTCAGGACTGAATGACTGATGTTGGCCAGTCGCACTCATTTCTATAGCAGCTGCTATTTTCACACAGACCAGATCAGATGTGACTCCTGCTGCACTGAGGAGCAAAGAATGATCCATGTTGTGAGTTTAACCACTTATTTTCAAATTTAAAGACTTTTCCTGAGCTGACTTTATATTTTTATAACAGCTGAACACCTTCAGGGTACAAAGAAGTGTCTTTGGGTCTTTGGTGACTCAACATTTATAGAAATGATTGTTCGGATAAATGAAAGTGTTAAAAACGGCTTTATAGTAACTGTTAACTTCTTTTATTTACTGTCTGGGTTAAACTGCACATCTGTCCCATTGAAAAAAGTCTTTCAATATCAAACAGCTGTTGTCCTGTTATTTTCCTATTATCTTTGTCCTATTGTGACAGGTTTGTGTTCAATTCCAGGCTAAATGTTCTGTTGGGGGGGCCAACAAACCAATCAGCACACTGAACACAGTTAATCATAAATCCTCACATTTATTTAAGAACAATTAAAAACACACAGATAAAAGTAGTCATAATAGTCATAACACACTTAAGCTGACTCCACATGTGAAAATCCCACTAATATACTTGGTCCATTTGCGAACGATCAGCCCGTTCTGTCGGTTTGTGATTCTCCTGGCCCGAGATCGTCCAACTCCCACTCACAGGAGAATATCAGGCGTATTTATTCATTTATTATATTTTAATCTATCCATAGTGTAACTTGCTGCAGTGAAACAAATCATCTGCAATAAAAATAAATAATCTGTACTTTATAAATACTTGAAGCCCATGTATTTATATATTTAGCTCCGCCTCTTAAAAACCTTCGAAGTGAAAGTAATAATGAAAAATATAAACAAAATTAGACACATTTATGCATGTATATTTACATTTAATTTATTGCGGCCTTTACTTGTTTGAGAATTAGTTTCATAGCCACATTTATTTATTTATTTATTTATGTAGGCACATTTATTTCATATTGACTGAAATGGAAATCATTTACAACAGTAATTGGAAGCTCCTATATGTCAATAAAAAAGTATAACCACATAATGAACGTACCTGTGTGTTTTAAGGAGTTTGTCACAGAGAGACGGATTCTGCAGCTGAAGTTTACAGAAACTCCACAAGATGGCGCCGTGACACACAAATAAAAACCCCTGAGGGAAAAGTGACGTTAGAGCCTGTTTTATGTTACAGACAGGATAAATAATGATCAAATCTAACAGTGACTAATAACACATGACATTAACAGAGGTGACGGTAGAACTCTGAGTGGCACTGAGTGGGGGGAGACCTTGCTTATTACATGAATTTAATTTCTGCACTCAACATGTACGGAGTCCAGTTAAAACTGTAAAAGATTAATATGTCAATAACATCTTCTCTGACTCCAGATCAGCAGAGTGAAGTGTTAAAAGTTCTATTTGCTTTTTCTCCTCCACATTCTTCGATTCGCAGCTTCCGGTTCGTCAGTTAAGTGGAAAGTTAAGGAAAAGTTAAGGGAAGCTTAAGTCTGCTCTGCGTTTTTTGCACCTCTTACTGCTGTGAAAGCTGTTTGGGATTTTAGGAAAAGCCTAAAACGCCTTAACACTTTTTCAGATTTTATTATATTTGTGAAAATACAATGTAGACATGTAGACCACATTAGACCAGGTCCAGATCAAAGACCACTATACCTAGAGCTCTCAAATCTGGACCAGATTATTCCACACAGGCTAAGGTTTTTAACAAAAACCTAGTTTCAGATTTGTAAAACCTTTATTGTAACTGAGAAAATAATGTTATCTCCTGGATCAAGTCTGGCAACAAAAAGGGAGGCCTCACACAGATAATAGGAATAAAAGTGGTTTATTTAACTCAAACTAACGAACAACTTAACTAAATTGATAGCGTGGGTAGATCCACCTACAAGCCACACCCAGCATCTGCAAAACAGAGAAGACACACAGGCAGGCAGGCTGAGGGAAGCCGTCACAATACTATAAGGGTTTATTTTAATGTTGTGAGAGGTAGGCTACATGGAAATGAGGGGCAGAAGAAAAGTTATCGAAATGGAAATAGAAACAATAAAAACACCGGGGAGGCTTTGCCTTTGATTAAAATAATAGCTGGAGCAGGAAAATGTGGACAAAAACATCGAAGTAAAAGAACGAGGGAAGAAGTCAGGACGATAGATATTTACAGAATGTGAGAGGGACAGACAGTAAGACGGAAACTGAGACAGACAGACATGGAGGTTTTAGGAGCAGTTAAAGGCTCCATGGGGCTCCAATGAGGATCATGTCTGCAGACAGGTGTGAGGTCAGGTGACTGGACAAGGTAGGAACACTATGAGGTCAACTGGTGGGCAGGAGAAGACGAGTCGGGAAACATGGCAGATGTTCATGGACAGACAAATAAGATGAAGTCAATGGTTTCTTGATTAAATGTTGATAAATGTGACTGTGGACTGACGAAGCTTCAGCTTAATGACTTAGAGCAAGTGGAATAATATATTACATAAACTCTGTTACATTAGCACTGCAAGAAGAAGAAGCAAGAAGGTCGTGGGTTCAAACCCCGGTTGCCCCCGGCCTTTCTGTGTGGAGTTTGCATGTTCTCCCCGTGTCTGCGTGGGTTCTCTCCGGGTGCCCCGGGTTCCTCCCATCATCCAAACACATGCAGGCTGGGTTAATCCGTGTCTCTAAAATTCTCCTTAAGTGTGAACCTTCAGACTGCAGGCATTAATACGCAAGTCTGATTTCTTTTCACATTATTGCTTAAATGTGGCCCATATCAGAGTCCAGTGTCTGCAGCCTGATAGTGAGAATTATAACACAACAGCAGCTCACTGTTGCAGGCTACAGAAGTAAACAAGGAGCCACAGAGGTTAGCTCCAGTTAGCTCCTACTTGCTAACCCTCCCGTTTTTCATTGTCACTCATGGGTCACATTTCTCCTGAATTATGACAAGTGCTCAC
The DNA here is from genome assembly GCA_024633595.2 of Lepomis macrochirus. Classification (NCBI taxonomy): domain Eukaryota; kingdom Metazoa; phylum Chordata; class Actinopteri; order Centrarchiformes; family Centrarchidae; genus Lepomis; species Lepomis macrochirus. The sequence goes on along the minus strand of JALXJV020000005.1, from coordinate 36,985,642 downwards.
AACTTTCTGTTTTTTCACTTTATAGGTCACATTAAAGGTGGAAAAAGTTCTGACATGATTTATCTTTGTCTCATTATTTTACATCATAAGAACCTTTTAACAGGGGGGTGTAGACTTTTTCTATCCACTGTACAAGCCTAACCTTAAACAGATAACTTTGCAATCAAACTGAAACATCTGTTCATATTTGTTTTCTCAGTGTTATTAAGCAGCTAGCTATCTGTAGCTCTATTGAAACATAAAGAGGAGGCCAAATAGAAACCTGCTGCCATCTGAAAGAAAGAAAAAGTCTTTGAAAACACACTAAACTAAATATGGCACTATTTCCTCAAGGAACAACCAGTCGACACAAACAGTTTTGTTTGGTTAGTTTTTATAAAGGGGAGTCCCCTAAACTCCCCTGAACACAATGAGAAAGTCTGAGCTCTGTGTTCAGTCTTCTCCAGAGCAGCCTTTACTGCCACTTAACAATCTGAGGAGTCACCAGTCTGATGAACACCGAGCTTTATTTGGACATTAAGCCTTTCATTCACAAACAGCTCAGAAGAAAAACCTTCTGATGTTCCCTCTGTCACGTCACAGAATACCAACAGCTACTTCTGATGACATTTTCTCCCATCTGATCCAAATCAGCAGACTCAGAGCAGGACTCTCTTCCTCTTAACACATCAAGCATGTCCCACAAAACAAGCAGCAGGCAGCATTGCATCCATCCGTCCACACACATCCCTCACACTGTCTTAATGCTGCAACATGTCTGCAAAGATAAAGACAGAACCACATCGACAGTGCTGGACATACTTTTGAAAACAACCCACCGACTGAACATGAACATTAACTCGACCCAGTTACAGTTTAAATACATCCAATGCACAAAGTAAGAATTACAAAATGAGACTTTTAAATTCTTTAGATGCACTTATTTTCTTTGAAAGTTGAAAACCTCATGCATCAGGTTACATGTGAGGTGTTGTCTGTAAAGATGGTGCAGCTGATTGGTACTAAAGGTGGGTGACCCGGGTAAAGTGGACAGATTGGAGCTGTGGACAGGTCACCCATGGATTTCAATGTCCTTTTACCCAAAAGCAGAGCCACAATTACAAACTGTGGATTCACCATATTTCATGATCTAAAAATCTAAAAGTGCCAACAGGCTCTTTTATGGTGCTGGAGGAAGGAGTGGTTTTCTGCTTTGTCCTGACAGACCAACATTTATTTGAACAGAGAGTGACGGTAGGTGACTGGGGCCAGCCTTGGTACTGCCATCAGTCCTCAAACCTGCACAGGCTCACATCACCAGTCCTGGGACTCAGTTTCACTTTTATTTTACTTCACACAGGTTTGAACAGTGCAAAGTTTCCCTGGTGTCTCATCAAACAGAATTAAAGGCAGTAAAAGACTTGAAAGCCCCAGAGCCAGAGGAGATGCTTTTTAACTCCCAGTAATGCTCACCAGGTTTCACATATAAGTAGGCCTACATAACTAATGAGAACTACAGGCTGCATTAAAACAAATGATCTACTTAACTAACATAATAAGTATATAACACTGGAGAAAATAAAAGTAAAGTAAAGTATACAACTCCACAGATTTGATTCGGAAAGGTTTTGTTTGTAAATCCTTCAAACTCAGTCAGTTTTTTCCTGGTTTGGGGTTCGGTTCCTGGTCTTGTGTTCTCTGTTTAGCTTTGTGTGTTCCCTTGTTCGGTTACTGGTTCGGTTTAGCTCACTTTGTACCTGTCTGTCATGTATTATAGATTTAGCCTCTGCATCTCAGCCCTGTGTCTTAGCTCCTGGTTCTGTGTCTCAGTTCATGTCTTAGTGTTTACTTCTGGTCTTTGTTCTTCTGTGTTACTTCGTCTAATCTGAGTTCTGTTCTGTCTTTGCTTCAGTCTGTGTTGATGTTGGTGTATTTGTGATCTGCCTGCTTGTGTCTGTTCCCCCAGTATTCCTCTGCTTGCTTGTCCACTAAATACTTTGCGTTCCAGTTAATATGGTCTGGTGTTTTGCATGTGTCTCTCTGTTCCCCCCTGCTGTCTCTCTGCCTGCCTCATTAACCTGATCCAGGTCCCCTGTGTTCCTCCCTCCCAGCTCGTTAACCCATGTGTCTATATATTCTTGTTTGTTTCCTCAGTCTGTGTCCGGTCATTGTAGTGTCATGTGTGGTGTTCACACTCTGTCGTTTTTATGTGTGAAGCTTCCTGCCTGTTTTCTGCTATTTTGGTTTTTGGACTTTCCAGCCAGCTCAGTGTAAGCCTGTAGCTGTTCACATTTGGATTAAATACCCTGAACTGCATCTGCTCTGCCTTGGTGTCTTACGTTTGGGCTCTCACCTCCTCTGCACTCACCTACGAATCGTGACATTATTAGTTTTTTTTTCATTTCAGTTAACTAAAATGTGTTTTTTTTCACTCCCAGTATTTTATTTTAGTTTTACAAAAAAAAATTGTTTTAGTTTAATTAAAATTATTATTGTAGTTGGATGGTTAGATGGCCTACTCTTATTTTGAAGGTTTTATAATAGAACAGAACCTGTGACTTCTGTTTTTGGTTTAGAACAAAAAACGAATTGACTGAAGTTCACAGACTCTCTTCATTATTTGTTCAAAAAGAAATAACGAGAAAAAGAAATGCCAAAAACGAAAAACGGGCCGTTTTTAATTTGTTTTTTGATTCTGACACCAAAAACGGTTATTAGGTTTTTCATTTTAAAGCAAAAAAACGGATAAATGGTATTTCCATACGGGCCGGCTGTAGCTCAGGAGGTTGAGCGGTTTGGCTGTTAATCGGACGGTTGGCGGTTCAATCCCCGGCTGCATATTAAAGTGTCCTTGGGCAAGACACTGAACCCCAAATTGGCTTTTCTGCCAGTGTGTGAATGTTAGTTTCTGTTTGAGCACTTAGGCTCAGTGTGTGAATGCAGAAGTAGTGTAAAAAGTTTTGAGTGGTCACAAAGACTAGAAAGGCACTATACAAATACAGAGCATTTACATTTCATTTTTCAATAACTAACAAATTAGGGATTATCCACAGATATTGTCAAATAATGTCTTGAAGCAGAACAGTCGAGGACAAACATTTGAACATTTAGTAATCAAACATAAATGAGGAACTGAAATTACCAGTTTGCTGCAATATTCTACTTTAAAATGTAAATGACACAAGAATCATTGCGTAAAGTCTGAGGATGTTTTTTTGAAGTTTACCTTAGCGTGTTGAAGCTTTTATAATAATTTGTAACTGCTGACCATGTTAACGCTTCTTCTTTCCACTCTCAGCTGTACTATTTCAACCAAACTCTGTCCTCTTATCTGCAGCTGATCAGCTAAGAAGACATTTCATGTTTGCTATTGAATAAAGTGGAGAGTTTTGTCTGGAAGCTGCTGACTGGGTCAACAGAGGCTGAACACTGAGGAGACATGGAAGCTGTGATTGGACTGTTGCTGATGCTACTCGGAGTCTCTCATGGTGAGCTGATTAACTTGTTTAATTGGACACATTTTATGCAGTTATGAGATAAATACATTCAAAATGTACAGTCTGACATCCTCTTCAGTGACGTGTTTTCCAGCTTAAACACTGACCCATTTTAAATAAATGAACAGGCTTTGTCAGCTTTCTCTTAAAAATAGCTTGTCTACAAATACTTTTACATATGAGGGAAATTCAAGCAGTTTTTTTTTTTACTACAATTGAAATTAAGCTACAAATAACAGATACTAAAGATATCCAAGAGTTCATGACATTAAAAACACATAATTGACCTGATCATTAATGATCAAAAGCTGAAAGATTTATTTTATTCTCACTCAGCTACTATTGGTAAAAAAGAGGAAGCTCAGTTATAAAGCTAACGCTGAAATGTTTTTCTTAACTATAGGTTCTACTAAGAGGAGGGATTTTTCACCAGCTGAAGTTTTTATTTTATGTTTTATTTGGTCATGGCTCACAAGAACATATTCCTGCCTGCATTAAGAGATACTTACAGTTACAGTCCCCATAGAAGTTTCAGTAAAACAATAAGATCTAATTAAATAATCATGTTTTTCACTAATGTAAATTAAAATGTCACCCATGTTCTTTATAAATGTTTCCTGAAATGTGGATTTGTTGATTTTTGGATTTTTTAAAAACTTTTGTTTTAAGTTGTGGAAAATGATGTTGAATGCTTAGCGTGTTAAAAGTAAATCCTGCAGGACTGAATGACCCGTTCAAAGTGTTGCTTTTCATGTTATATATATATATCATATGTAATATGTATTATTATTAGATTATTATTACTGATGCATTATTACTGAGGACCATATGAATACATTTTAATGTTGTAAAATTAAAGTAAATTAGGTAAATGTGCTGAAGTAAAAAGTACAATATTTTCTCCTGAATGTATTGGAGGAAGTGAAATGTAGCAAAGCAAATAATTAAGTAAAGTACAAGTACCTCAAAGTTTACTTTAGCAAAAGCACTTTCAGTTCACGTCTGCTCACACGCCTGTATAATAACTTCCTGTTTGCAAACTGTGGTCTGCATCTAAACCCACTGTCTCTGTCCATCTGTTGATTTAGAAGAAAGCGAAGCATCAAAATTGTTTAAACTTATTTACAGCTTTTGTGTGGAAACCTACTGTTATGGCAGAGAGGATGGAGCTCACTGTTTCAGAATTCACTTTAGTAAATTTACTTAATTACACTTCACGCCTGGGCACATTGCTGTGTAATTCTTCTCTGCACAGGAATAAGTAACAGGTCTGAGAGAAACAGCTGCAGTGAACCTCCTGTTTCTGTGACTTCCATCTCATTGTCATTCATCTTGCTGTACTTATATTTTTACAACTTGCAGGTATGGAAACATGTGATGGCAGACAGGATGGAGCTCAGTGTTATGGAGCTTTGGGAGGAACTGTGGTCCTCCAGCTGATGGACAGCGCCTCAGAAATATTTAGATACCAGTTGTTAGGAAACAAAACAGTAATACTTGATGGGAGATGGAATCAGATTCTGTTTAATGTGATAGAAGACAGATCCTCATTTACTCCCAGTGATGGAACATTTAGGATCAACAAACTGAGCTGGACTGATGGTGGTGAATATACTCTTGAAATCTTTAATTCAAATGGACAGAGATCAGAGCTGCGGACTCTACATTTGAGCATTCAAGGTAAAGAAATGTTTTTGCCCAATGGACAATTTTCTAAAATTAAAAATACACCATCACAAGTAAAAGCCCTGCCTTCAAATGTTTACTTAAGTAAAAGCACACAAACACCTACAAAATATAATTAGAGCAGGCTATTACAAGTTAAAGTAAACCCATCGTTCCATTCTACATTATACCACATGGTGGTGCTGTGGGATGATGCACATAAGGAAAAGGAGGGAAGTGTGTTGTTGCAATTACATGTATGTATGGAAAGCCCTTTGAGCATTTATTCGATATCCTACTAGTACTCATTTTGCTGCTGTGACTAGTAAGACTTTTGTTTGCAACTATTACTACTAGTAAGGTCCTAAATTTTAACTAGTAAAAACATAGGACCTTACTAGTAAGCGTTTTTGTCTTACCAGTAAGGTCAAGTCGTTGACTAGTGTGGCAAAAGTGTTTACTAGTAAGGAAAATGTCTTACTACTTTGGTCAAAAACCTTACTAGTTTGTGTAAAAAGCTTTACTAGTAAAGGACAAAATGACATTTACTAGTATAACTAGTAAGAGCAAAAATGTTTAATAGTGCTACTAGTAAACATTTTTACACTTTATTTAAAGGCAAAATGTATGAAAATGATGCTTACTAGTAGTACTAGTAGACTTTTTTTGTGATAACTAGTACTACTAATAGACATTTTAGGTCTAACTAGTACTACAGGTAGACATATTTGCGCTTACTAGTAGTACTAGTACGCAATTTTGCTTTACTAGTAAGGCAAAAGTGCTTACTAGAACTCAAAAAAGCCAACTAGTTAAAACTTTTGGCTTACTAAGGTGCAAAGTAAGAACAAAAGTCTTACTAGTAAGAGCGAAAAAATGAGTACTAGTAGGACATCGAATAAACGCTCAAAGGGCTTTCCATATGTATGCCATGTTGGAGGCCATACCTTGCTTCTGTTAAAAAAATCAGTAACCATCCCAGCTGATCCTGAGTCCTTCTAGACATTACGCTCACAGTCCTGATGCATTACCATGTAAGTAGCACGTTGATGCCAGCAAGTTTAATATTCATGTTAAATATGAATCTGAAAAGTAACTGACAATTATAGCTGTAAAATAAATGGACTGAAGTAAAAAGTAGTTTCCCTCTGACATGTAGTGGTGTATAAATCAGCATGACATGGAAATAGAAAGCAAGCAGGTTTATTTATACAAGAGCTTTTATAAACTGCGATTCAAAGTGCTCTACAGAACTGAAGAGGAAAGTACAAATAGAAAGATACTTCAGAGAGAAGAAAATGAAGAAATAAAATAAAGTAAAATAAATAATTAACAGACAAGATATTTAAAACTAGATTGCACCAGTAAACATAAGTTTGTCAAAGTTCTTTAAAGAAACAAATACAATATGAAGGTATTTCAGAACAAAAATGTGCTCAAAGTACAGGTACCTCAAAACTAAACGTTAATGCAGTACTTTAGTAAATTTAATAACTTACACTTCACGTCTGTAACTCTTTGCTGCACAGGAATAAGTTCACGTTTTGGTAACAGGTGTGAGAGAAACAGCTGCAGTGAACCTCCTGTTTCTGTGGGTTTAATTCCATCTCATTGTCATTCAGCTTGTTTTTATTTATTTATTTTTTTTACAACTTGCAGCTTTGGAAACATGTGAGGCCTCCACTGAAGGTAAGGAGACGGGCATGATAGTGTCCATTAAAACCTGCACTCAGATCACACCTGCCAGAGATGAATCATAGAACTGAAGTAAGTGGAAAATAACTCTCCTGTCACAGCTTGACATGAAATGTTTGTGTGTCTTGTGAACGTTTGTTTGAACAGATCGCTCCCAGCTCATGTTTGGCGTGCGAGCAGCTGTGGTGATTCTTTTATTAATTGGAATCACCGTCTATTTTCTTTGGAAGAAAAAGAAATACCAGACAGCTGAAGGCTCTGCCGACCCTCGAGCGATGAAATATCAAGAGAACTCTGTTGTGATGGTTGAAATGAGAAGTTCTGCAGCTGAAGTTTAACCTTCTGAAACCAACCAAGTGTCGCCGCTCACCTGCCGTGATTTGCCACGTGTCTTTCTGGATGTGTAAACAGGGTTTAGAGTGAAAACTGTCTTTGTTTTTATTCTTCTCAGATTTACTTTTCAGCAGCTCACTGTGAATACCTACCCATAAAAAGGTGTGTGAGTGTTTTTTCTGCTTTTTAAGCTCTGACAGAACAAAGTCTTTTTATTGTAACCCTACTTCTATGATCACAAGTGGACCAGCTGACTATTTTCATATTTTATTAGGAGCTAAAAGTTTTTAACTTTGTATATTAAAACCCAAACTGTACACCGTAACAATTATGGACCTTTTCACATAAACAATAAAGGTGTTTAACTCTAGAATTATGTACTATACTCTCACCGGCCACTTTATTAGGTACACCTGGCTAGTACCAGGTTGGACCCCCTTTTGCCTTCAGAACTGTGTACGGTGAGTTCAGGTACATTGGGAGAGTTTTTGTAATTCTATCTTGTGATCTGGTTCTTGTCATAAAGTTAAGAAAATAACCCAACATATTTTCTATTTCAAGATGTCTGCTTTCTTTATGTGAAGAAATTCAGTGTGTACATTATGTATTTTGTCGTAGTTGACACAAAACTCATTTCATGAACATGTTTGGTAATTTGGGACTCAGTTTTATTAGTGTATAACCGAGCCATTTACCCTGTTGAAATATATGTCTAAAGTTAGGTGATATTATTTATCACCCTGTCATTTGTTGTGATGGAAATTTGATATTTTACTGTTTACTGTTTCGCCCTGCATGCTTCATCAGAACAGACCAATGTTTCACTGTGTGGTATTTGATTATTTTAGTATGTTGCAGCTCGGTGAAGTTTCCCATTGGAAAGATGCTCGTTAGAGAGTTTTTCTTACCTGCCTGTCCTTGATAGGCCTTCATCTCAGGACAGTTGGTCCCTGCTCCCTTCCTCCCTGACATAGCTGAGTAATATAAAGTCACCTGTTTCTTCACTGGCTCTTTGTCTTACACTCTATAGACTGGTTGCACAGATTTATTATGATGGGGTGGTACAGCTACAGGGGTTGTACAATGACGATGCTGTCTGTCAGCCATCGCCGACGGACGCGGCCCAACCCTAGTGGCCCACTAAGGGGCCCAAGTGTGCCAAGAAAACATCCCCCACACCATTACACCACCAGCACCAGCCTGAACCGTTGATACAAGGCAGGATGGATCCATGTCACAGCTGAAATCCAGACTCAGACCAGCCCGTCTGGCACCAACAACCATGCTACGTTCAAAGTCACACGAGTCGTCTTGACCTCGTCTATGTGCCTAAATGCATTGAGTGCATTGAGTAGCTGATAAAGTGCCCAGTGAGTGAGTGTATGTGGATACAGTCCCCTCCAAAAGTGTTGGAACAGTGAGGCAAATTCCTGTTTCTGTTGTTCACTGAAGACTTTTGGGTTTAAGATCAAAAGATGAGACAAGAGTTCAGAATTTCAGCTTTCATTTCCTGGTGTTCACATCTAGATGTGTGGGAGATTGTCTGTGGGTACTTCAGGTACATCAGCCATTTTAAACACACTGGATTATCCAAAAAACAATTTTCACAAAAACAGGATTATTTTATTAGGACAGAAAACCTGTGTGGCAAAAATGCAGCAGCCCTTCATTGATGTTTTGCTCCATTATTCCCAGAACATCTTGGGATGGTGGAGCAATCAGTGTCAAACAGTCAGTTATGTGTCATCAGTCTCTTTAGGTGAGCCATCTTTCTGCTGACATTTTGAACAATGACTGGACCTTTAATGACTGCAGAGAGTCGACTCATCAGTTTTAGAAGGTGTGAGGTTTCCCTCTGCAGGTTTACAGAGGCGTTACTGTTGCTTTGGGATAATTCTGTGTTCAGTAAATAAAGATCAATATTAAAATAATCTTCCTCACTAATGTTGAGTGTAAAACATGGCTGGTTACTGCTGCAAGTGCAACGTCAGAAGTCTTACTGTTTTAGGTCATTTGACTTTAATCAACAGTTGCCAGTGGAGGGCGACTGAAGCAAAGAGAGGAAAGAGAAAAATCTAGAATTTAAAATAGACCTTGCTGTGTGTTATTGTGCAGTATGTGTGCTCAGCATCATCTCATAATAGCTTGCAGGCAGGGGCAGTTTGAGAGTTTGAGGCAGAATCTCAGGCTGTGAATTTTGATTAAATGTAACTTGTTATTCATTTAGAGTTGATAAATATGATGCATCAGATGCTTTTGTCAGAAATGTCGACAGAGTCATGTGGTTTGTAATAATTTCTTTGTTAATATTTGAACATGGACTCCTCAGAAATGTCAAAGCTGCCAGTCTCAAATCCTGTTTCAGAGTGAAGGAGGAATGTTTCGCTCTCTTCCTCTCAGTCCATCACACCTAAAAGCCCTCTTGGTCTGAGCAAAAAAGGAAGTAAAACTGACATCACTTCCTTTTCTCCTGTCTGCCTATAAAAAGATGAAAACAACAACACTCTGCTTTTTCAAAGTTTTTACACATCCTCCTGTGAGGCTGATCACTTTCAGGACACATTTCAGGCTGTTTTGTGCAGGATGTGCAGGTTTGCTTTTGGCTGAAGGAGAAACGTCTGTCTGGAAGCTGCTGACTGGGTCAACAGAGGCTGAACACTGAGGAGACGTGCAAGCTGTGATTGGACTGTTGCTGATGCTACTCGGAGTCTCTCACAGTGAGCTGTTTAATTAACAACTAACAACAGATATTAAAACTGAAACCTCTTGCACAGCTATTTGTTTCACACCCATTTTCTAGTCTCCTTTTATTGTGGCCAGCCTAAGGCCATCCATCCATCCATCCATCCATCCATCTTCATCCGCTTATCCGGGGTCGGGTCGCGGGGCAGCAGCTCCAGCAGGGGACCCCAAACTTCCCTTTCCCGAACCACATTAACCGGCTCTGACTGGGGGATCCAGAGACGTTCCCAGGCCAGTGTGGAGATGTAATCTCTCCACCTTGTCCTGGATCTTCCCCGAGGCCTCCTCCCAGCTGGACGTGCCTGCAACACCTCCCTAAGGAGGCGTCCAGGAGGCATCCTTACCAGATGCCCAAACCACCTCAACTGGCTCCTTTCAACGCAAAGGAGCAGCGGCTCTACTCTGAGCTCCTCGCGGATGGCCGAACTTCACACCCTATCTCTAAGGGAGACACCAGCCACCCGCCTGAGGAAACCCATTTTGGCCGCTTGTATCCGCGATCTTGTTCTTTCGGCATGACCATAGGTGAGGGTAGGAACAAAAATTGACTGGTAGATTGAGAGCTTTGCCTTACGGCTCAGCTCTCTTTTCGTCACAACGGTACAGTAAGGACTTGGGGTGTGCAGGTAAGGACTCATTCCTTACCTGGAGTTGGCACTCCATCGGATTCCTGCTGAGAACCTTGGCCACAGATTTAGAGGTGCTAATCCTCATCCCAGCCGCTTTTCGCACTCTGCTGCGAACCGATCCAGTGAGAGCTGAAGGCTACGGACCGATGATGCCATCAGGACCACATCATCCGCAACAAGCAGTGACGAGATCCCTAGGCCACTGAACCGCAGCCCCTCTTCGCCACGGCTACGCCTCGATATCCTGTCCGTGAATATCACAAACAGGATTGGTGACAAAGCGCAGCTCTGGCGAAGGCCAACCCTCACCTGGAAAGAGTCCGACTTACTGCCGAGTACTCGGACACAGCTCTCGCTTTGGATGTACAAGGATTGGATAGCCCTAAGAAGGGCCCCCCTCACCCCATACTCCCGCAGCACCTCCCACAGTATCTCCCGGGGGGACCCGGTCATATGCCTTCTCCAGATCTACAAAGCACATGTAGACTGGATGGGCATACTCCCAAGCCCACTCCAGGATCCTTGTGAGAGTCAAGAGTTGGTCAGTTGTTCCACGACCGGGACAAAAACTGCATTGTTCCTCTTCAATCTGAGGTTCGACAATCAGCCTCCATTCCAGCATCCTGGCGTAGACTTTACCGGGGAGGCTGAGAAGTGTGATACCCCTGTAATTGGCACACACTCTCTGGTCCCCCTTTTCGAACAGGGGAACCACCACCCCAGTCTGCCACTCCTTGGGCACTACCTGACTTCCACGCAATGTTGAAGAGGCGTGTCATCCAAGACAGCCCCTCCACACCCAAATTTTTAGCATCTCTGGGTGGATCTCATCAATCCCTGGGGCTTTGCTACTGTGGAATTGTTTGACTACCTCAGTGACTTCCTCCAGGGAAATTGACGAGAAACCCCCATCAGCCTCCAGCTCTGCCTCTACTAGAGAGGGCGTGTCAGTCAGATTTAGGAGTTCCTCAAAGTGTTCCTTCCACCGCCAATTACCTCCCCAGTTGAGGTCAACAGGGTCCCATCCTTACTGTATACAGCTTGGACGGTTCCCCGCTTCCCCCTCCTGAGATGGCAGATAACAGTTCTCTAGAAGCAGTTTGGTGCCGACCGAAAGTCCTTCTCCCACACCCGCTGCTTTGCTTCTGCTGCAGCCCTTCGTGCCCGTCGGTACCTTGCAACCACCTCCAGAGTTCTCTGAGACAACAAATCCCGGAAGGCCTCCTTTTTCAGTCTGACGGCTTCCCTTACCACCGGTGTCCACCACGGTGTTCGAGGGTTACCGTCTCAGTGATTAGCGTCCTCTGGTAGCAGTGCAGCCTTCTCTGTGATATAAGCACAAGGGAAAGGTCAAAACCTTGCTGCCTGTTGGCGCCACAGAAGAGGGCAGAGTGACCTCTGCTGGTTGAGCTCCCACATAGCAAGAAGGCCTATGAATATGTCAGGAAACTAAAACATTAATTAAATAATAGAAACTTAAATAAACAGGCTAACTGCTATCCTAAGCTACATGTAACATCAGTTCACTTGTCTTAATCTGAAGTTACAGCTCACCAATGGTCTGGCTGTTGTATGTTATATGTCACGTTCTGCCTGTCGGCTACGTTTAAGTTTAGCTCTCTGTGGGTATTGGATATTTTGATCATTCAGTATCTGTCAGGGTTGTGTGAGGAGGTGTAGGTTGGTGGACCCAAACGCAGGACATGGAATGGAGCAGGTACAGTTCAAACGGTTTATTAAGCAAAACAAAAGGCAAGCACACTTACTAAGTGGCTGAGGAGCTCCCAGAGAATAATTGTCCAACAAAACAGAAAATCCAAACGGGCAAATCCAGAGACCAGACGAGACAGGTACAAAGCACATGACAGAGCGTAACACGCAACAATGACCGAACAAAGACTGAGGGAAACACCAAACATTTAACACCAGGGACTAACGAGAAGGGTGGGAGCACACAGGTGACAGACATGAGACTAACGAGACACAATCAGGCAGGGAGAGAGCAAGGGAAAAGAGAGAGACAGCCAGAACACAAGTTACAGACATTAAACAGACCAACTAGCACAAGACAGAACCCCAAAACTCAACAGACCAGAATAAGGAATACAAGAACCCCAACTAAGTACAAGTAACTAAAACCCAGACTCCCCAACAAGACACACAGACAGGATGCGTGACAGTACCCCCCCTCAAAGGACGGCCCCGACGTCCCAAAATGAAACACCACAAAAAACAAACAAGCCAAGCCGGCCCAGGGTGGGTGGAGGGAGGTCAGGAGGAGGGCCAGAAAAACAAAAACACAGTCCAGGGGGCAGAACAGTTCGGGAGGTCGCCCCGGAGGACGACCCAACAGGCCAGGCAGAACAGGGGGGCCACAGAGTTCGGGAGGCCGTCCCGAAGGATGACCCAACAGGCCAGGCAGAACTGGGGAGAAACACAGTTCAGGAGGACCACCCAGAGAGGGAGCCTCAGGCGGGCGACCTGAGAACAGGGCAGGGCTGCCTGACGGGGAAGCTGGAGGCCGGCGGCGAAGGCGGGACCTCTCCGGAGGCCGAGCAGGAGGCCGGCGGCGAAGGCGGGACCTCTCCGGAGGCCGAGCAGGAGGCCGGCGGCGAAGGCGGGACCTCTCCGGAGGCCGAGCAGGAGGCCGGCGGCGAAGGGGAGACCTCACCAGAGGTTGAGGTCTCTCTGGAGGCCGGACAGAGCTGAAGGCCGGTGCCACAGCAGCAGCACAGGGAACCAGAGACGGGACTGCAGGGTCGAGGTCCGGCGTCCAAACAGCTACAGGGGCAACCAGAGATGGGGCTGCTGTGCTGAGGTCCGGGGACTGGGCACGTGGAGCAGGAACTGGCGGGACCACCGAGACGACAGCTGGGCTGATGTCCACCGGCGAGACACGAGGAGCAGGAGTCGGCTGGGCCACCAACGAAGCTGGTGCTGGTCGGACCACCGATGAGGGAACAGGAGTCGGCTGGATCACCAACGGAGCTTCTGTTGGTCGGACCACCGACGAGGGATCAGGAGTCGGCTGGACCACCGGCGAAACTGGTACCGGTCGGACCACCGACGAGGAACGAGGTGCAGGAGTCGGCTGGACCACTGGCGAGACTGGTACCGGTCGGACCCCCGACGAGGAACGAGGTGCAGGAGTCGGCTGGACCACCGGCGAGACTGGTACCGGTCGGACCACCGACGAGGAACGAGGTGCAGGAGTCAGCTGGACCACCGGGCGAGACTGGTACCGGTCGGACCACCGACGAGGGATCAGGAGTCGGCTGGACCACCGGCGCAAACTGGTACCGGCCGGACCACCGACGAGGAACGAGGTGCAGGAGTCGGCTGGACCACCGGCGAAACTGGTACCGGTCGGACCACCGACGAGGAACGAGGTGCAGGAGTCGGCTGGACCACCGGCGAGACTGGTACCGGTCGGACCACCGACGAGGAACGAGGTGCAGGAGTCAGCTGGACCTCTGGCGGGCTGCTAGCAGCGCTAGCAGGCCCGGGATCAGGCAGGTGAGCAGGCAGGAGGCTAGCTGCGCTAGCTGGCCGGTAATCAGGCAGGTGGACAGGCAGGAGGCTAGCTGGCTGAAAGCTAGCTGGTTGGCTGACTGATTGGGTGACTGATTGGGGACTGGCAGATCTCGGGCTCTCTGGCTCTAACGGCAAGTCCAACAAAAATGAGACCAGAGAGCTTGATGTCCAGGAGTCCCCAACCAGCCTGGATGCTGGAGCCAACACAGTGTGAGCAGTCCCAGGAACAGCTGGGCGGCTAGCAGGCCGGGTGCTAGCAGACCTGGGAACAGAGGGCCTGAAGCTAGCAGCGCTAGCCGGGCAGGACAGGAGGATGCCACCCAACTGGCAGCTAGCAGGCCGGTGACCCGGCTTGTGGAGGCTAGCTGACTGGGGGCTTACAGGCTGGAGCTCAGCGCTTGCAGGCCGGGGTTCGGGCGGCCTGGTGCTAGCCGGTGACCTGTTAGCTGGCACCGAGCTAACAGGCTGAGCGCTGGCATGCTGGGGGGTTGTAGAGCAGACCTTCGACACAGTCTCCAAAGCAAAAGTCTTTCTCCATCTTGAGGAGGCAACAAGCACAGCCATTTCCGGGTCTTTAATCCACATGGAAGACAGCAGTTGAAAAAACTGAGCCTCCTCATCTGCCAGCACCTCTTTGGGCACCCCCAAAGCCTCCCAGGTGCTGGGCAGTTTGATAATGTCCGCTGGGTCCAAATGTGGTTCGGTCATTCTGTCAGGGTTGTGTGAGGAGGTGTAGGTTGGTGGACCCAAACGCAGACATGGAATGGAGCAGGTACAGTTCAAACGGTTTATTAAGCAAAACAAAAGGCAAGCACACTTACTAAGTGGCTGAGGAGCTCCCAGAGAATAATTGTCCAACAAAACAGAAAATCCAAACGGGCAAATCCAGAGACCAGACGAGACAGGTACAAAGCACATGACAGAGCGTAACACGCAACAATGACCGAACAAAGACTGAGGGAAACACCAAACATTTAACACCAGGGACTAACGAGAAGGGTGGGAGCACACAGGTGACAGACATGAGACTAACGAGACACAATCAGGCAGGGAGAGAGCAAGGGAAAAGAGAGAGACAGCCAGAACACAAGTTACAGACATTAAACAGACCAACTAGCACAAGACAGAACCCCAAAACTCAACAGACCAGAATAAGGAATACAAGAACCCCAACTAAGTACAAGTAACTAAAACCCAGACTCCCCAACAAGACACACAGACAGGATCGTGACAGTATCTGTCTTATAGTTTGTTGGGTTTTGCTTTCTGTCCTGTGTGCAGTAACCTAGTTTATGTCTGTGTTGTCCTGTTTCCCAGCTGGTTCCGTCTCTGTTCCCTACTTCATTCTGTTAGTCAGTTGCTTCCTGTTTTGAGGTTCGGTTCCTGGTCTTGTGTTCTCTGTTTAGCTTTGTGTATTCCCTTGTTCGGTTACTGGTTCGGTTTAGCTCACTTTGTACCTGTCTGTCATGTATCATAGATTTAGCCTCTGCATCTCAGCCCTGTGTCTTAGCTCCTGGTTCTGTGTCTCAGTTCATGTCTTAGTGTTTACTTCTGGTCTGTGTTCTTCTGTGTTACTTACGTCTAAGCAGAGTTCTGTTCTGTCTTTGCTTCAGTCTGTGGTCCTTGTTGTTGGTGTATTTGTGATCTGCCTGCTTGTGTCTGTTCCCCCAGTGTTCCTCTGCTTGCTTGTCCACTAAATACTTTGCGTTCCAGTTAATATGGTCTGGTGTTTTGAATGTTTCTCTCTGTTCCCCCCTGCTGTCTCTCTGCCTGCCTCATTAACCTGATCCAGGTCCCCTGTGTTTCTCCCTCCCAGCTCGTTAACCCATGTGTATATATATTCTTGTTTGTTTCCTTAGTCTGTGTCCAGTCATTGTAGTGTCATGTGTGGTGTTCACACTCTGTCGTTTTTAATGTGTGAAGCTTCCTGCCTGTTTTCTGCTATTTTGGTTTTTGGACTTTCCAGCCAGCTCAGTGTAAGCCTGTAGCTGTTCACATTTGGATTAAAAACCCTGAACTGCATCTGCTCTGCCTTGGTTTCTTGCGTTTGGGCTCTCACCTCCTCTGCACTCACCTATGAATTGTGACATTATATTAGTTTTTTAAAATATCATTTAACTAAAGTGTTTTTTTCACCCCCAGTATTAGTTTAGTTTTACAAAAAAAGTTGTTTTAGTTTAATTAAAAACATTATTGTAGTTGGATGGTTAGATGGCCTACTCTTATTTTGAAGGTTTTATAATAGAACAGAACATGTGACTTCTGTTTTTGGTTTAGAACGAAAAACGAATTGACTGAATTCACAGACTCTCTTCATTATTTGTTTGAAAAGGAATAACAAGAAAAAGAAATGCCAAAAAAAAAAGGGCCGTTTTTAATTTGTTTTTTGTTATTTTAATCTGGCACCAAGAACGCTAGTGTTGCACTTTAACGTTGCATGTTAAAGTGTCCTTGGGCAAGACACTGAACCCACAAATTGGCTGCTCCGCCAGTGTGTGAATATGTGTGAATGTTAGTTTCTGTTTGAGCACTTAGGCTCAGTGTGTGAATGCAGAAGTAGTGTAAAAAGCACTTTGAGTGGTCACAAAGACTAGAAAGGCGCTATACAAATACAGAGCATTTACATTTCATTTTTGAATTACTAACGAATTAGGGATTATCCACAGATAATGTCAAATAATGTCTTGAAGCAGAACAGTCGAGGACAAACATTTGAACATTTAATAATCAAACATAAATGAGGAACTGAAATTAGCAGTTTGCTGCAATATTCTACTTTATCATGTTGTAAATGACACAATCATTGCGTAAAGTCTGAGGATGTTTTTTGAAGTTTAACTCTTTAAAGTAGTCCAGTATTGAGAGTGATCCATGAAACATGAGCTCTGATGTACCAGACAGCTGAGGGCCTTAAAACGACTTCCTGTTTCCTTGTAAGTGCATAAAAGCATCCTGGGTAGGAACTATAGACTGTTCTTCTTTTTCTTTATGTTTTGAATTAGTTCAGTCTGTTTTGTAAATGAGTGTTAGATTCTTACCTGATGATGGTCTGAGGACCAAAGCATCAACATTAGTTCTTTCACAGAGTTTCTCATAGAATGCACCTCTCTAACAGACTTATGTTTTAGGGATTAAAGCTGTGAAACCTTAAAGTGAAAATGAGCATCCAACTTGCATCGATTCTCTCTCTGCTTGTCAAGTCCAAAAATAGAGCGAATGTGTATTTTTTTAGGTTGTGTGTTGGAGGTTTTATGATAATTTGCAACTGTTGACCATGTTAACCGCTTCTTCTTTCCCCTCTCAGCTGTACTATTTCAACAAAACTCTGTCTGGTCAGTTTTCAAACCTTCTTATCTGCAGCTGATCGCTAAGAGAAGACATTTCATGTTTACTATTGAATAAAGTGGAGAGTTTTGTCTGGAAGCTGCTGACTGGGTCAACAGAGGCTGAACACTGAGGAGACATGGAAGCTGTGATTGGACTGTTGCTGATGCTACTCGGAGTCTCTCATGGTGAGCTGATTAACTTCTTTAATTGGACACATTTTATGCAGTTATGAGATAAATACATTCAAAATGTACAGTCTGACATCCTCTTCAGTGACGTGTTTTCCAGCTTAAACACTGACCCATTTTAAATAAATGAACAGGCTTTGTCAGCTTTCTCTTAAAAACAGCTTGTCTACAAATACTTTTTCAAGCAAATACAAATTCAAGCAGTTTTTTTTACTACAATTGAAATTAAGCTACGAATAACAAAGACTAAAGATATCCAAGAGTTCATGAAATTAAAAGCACATAATTGACCTGATCATTAATGACCAAAAGCTGAAAGATTTATTTTATTCTCACTCAGCTACTGTTGGTAAAAAACAGGAAGCTCAGTTATAAAGCTAAAGCTGAAATGTGTTCCTTAACTAAAGGTTCTACTAAGAGGAGGGATTTTTCACCAGCTGAAGTTTTTATTTTATGTTTTATTTGGTCATGGCTCACAAGAACATATTCTTGCCTGCATTAAGAGATACTTACAGTTACAGTCCCCATAGAAGTTTCAGTAAAACAAAAAGATCTAATTAAATTATCATGTTTTTCACTAATGTAAATTAAAATGTCACCCATGTTCTTTATAAATGTTTCCTGAAATGTGGATTTGTTGATTTTTGGATTTTTAAAAAACTTTTGTTTTAAGTTGTGGAAAATGATGTTGAATCCTTAACGTGTTAAAAGTAAATCCCCTCGCAGGACTGAATGACCCGTTCAAAGTGTTGCTTTTTATGTTATATATATATATCATATGTAATATGTATTATTATTAGATTATTATTACTGATGCATTATTACTGAGGACCATATGAATAATTTTAATGTTGTAAAATTAAAGTAAATTAGGTAAATGTGCTGAAGTAAAAAGTACAATATTTTCTCCTGAATGTATTGGAGAGGAAGTGAAATGTAGCAAAGCAAATAATTAAGTAAAGTACAAGTACCTCAAAGTTTACTTTAGCAAAAGCACTTTCAGTTCACGTCTGCTCACACGCCTGTATAATAACTTCCTGTTTGCAAACTGTGGTCTGCATCTAAACCCACTGTCTCTGTCCATCTGTTGATTTAGAAGAAAGCGAAGCATCAAAGTTGTTTAAACTTATTTACAGCTTTTGTGTGGAAACCTACTGTTACGGCAGAGAGGATGGAGCTCACTGTTTCAGAATTCACTTTAGTAAATTTACTTAATTACACTTCACGCCTGGGCACATTGCTGTGTAATTCTTCTCTGCACAGGAATAAGTAACAGGTCTGAGAGAAACAGCTGCAGTGAACCTCCTGTTTCTGTGACTTTAATTCCATCTCATTGTCATTCATCTTGCTGTACTTATATTTTTACAACTTGCAGGTATGGAAACATGTGATGGCAGACAGGATGGAGCTCAGTGTTATGGAGCTTTGGGAGGAACTGTGGTCCTCCAGCTGATGGACAGCGCCTCAGAAATATTTAGATACCAGTTGTTAAGAAACAAAACAGTAATAGTTGATGGGAGAAAGAATCTGTCTAGATTCTGTCTAATGTGATAGAAGACAGATCCTCATTTACTCCCAGTAATGGAACATTTAGGATCAACAAACTGAGCTGGACTGATGGTGGTGAATATACTCTTGAAGTCTTTGATTCAAATGGACGAAGATCAGAGCTGCGGACTCTACATTTGATCATTCAAGGTAAATAACTGTTTTTGCCCAATACACAATTTTGTAACATTAAAAATACACCATGACAAGTAAAAGCCCTGCCTTCAAATGTTTACTTAAGTAAAAGAACACAAGTACCTACAAAATATAAATAGAGCAGGCTATTACAAGTTAAAGTAAGCCCATTGTTCCATTCTACATTATACCACATGGTGGTGCTGTGGGATGATGCACAACAGGAAAAAGGAGGGAAGTCTGGGGCGAGTTCAGCGCCGACAAAACGTTGCACTTTTTTTTTTTTAACGGAAACGGTGGTCCCCTGAACACCCTGTTGTGTAAGCAAGCGCAGTGCGTTTTCCTGCCTTTTTAACACCGCTGTGTTTACAAACTTCTTGCAGCTGATTGGGTAATACCTGAGACTCGCCCACTAAACGGGAGAAAACATACCTCGAAGTCCGTTGCAGAACGTTGCAAGGAAACATGTCGTTCAATCTGAAAACGTTGGAAAGTGCTGCAAAACATTTTGAGATTGAACTCGACCGTTTTGTTGAAATCACATGTATGCCAGGATGGAGGCCATACCTTGCTTCTGTTAAAACAATCAGTAACCATCCCAGCTGATCCTGAGTCCTTCTACACATTACACTCACAGTCCTGATGCATTACCATGTAAGTAGCATGTTGATGCCAGCAAGTTTAATATTCATGTAAAATATGAATCTGAAAAGTAACTGCTAATTATAGCTGTAAAATAAATGTAGTGAAGTAAAAAGTAGTATGTTTCCCTCTGACATGTAGTGGTGTATAAATCAGCATGACATGGAAATAGAAAGCAAGCAGGTTTATTTATACAGGAGCTTTTATAAACTGCGGCCATTCAAAGTGATTTACAGAACTGAAGAGGAAAGTACAAATACAAAAATACTTCAGAGAGAAGAAAATAAAGAAATGAAATAAAGTACAATAAATAATTAACAGACAAGATATTAAAAACTAGATTGCAACAGTAAACAGAAGTTTGTCAAAGTGCTTTAAAGAAACAAATACAATATGAAGGTATTTCAGAACAAAACTTAAAAATGCGCAAAGCACAGGTACCTCAAAACTAAACTTTAATGCAGTTAAACTTCACGCCTGGGCACATTGCTGTGTAATTCTTCTCTGCACAGGAATAAGTAACAGGTCTGAGAGAAACAGCTGCAGTGAACCTCCTGTTTCTGTGACTTTAATTCCATCTCATTGTCATTCATCTTGTTGTGTTTAACTTCCAGGTTTGGAAACATGTGAGGCCTCCACTGAAGGTAAGGAGACGGGCATGATAGTGTCCATTAAAACCTGCACTCAGATCACACCTGCCAGAGATGAATCATAGTACTGAAGTAAGTGAAAAATAACTCTCCTGTCACAGCTTGACATGAAATGCTTGTGTGTCTTGTGAACGCTTGTTTGAACAGATCGCTCCCAGCTCATATGTGGCGTGCGAAGCAGCTGTGGTGATTCTTTTATTAATTGGAATCACCGCCTATTTTCTTTGGAAGAAAAAGAAATACCAGACAGCTGAAGGCTCTGCCGACCCTCGAACGATGAAATATGAAGAGAACTCTGTTGTGATGGTTGAAATGAGAAGTTCTGCAGCTGAAGTTTAACCTTCTGAAACCAACCAAGTGTCGCCGCTCACCTGCCGTGATTTGCCACGTGTCTTTCTGGATGTGTAAACAGGGTTTAGAGTGAAAACTGTCTTTGTTTTTATTCTTCTCAGATTTACTTTTCAGCAGCTCACTGTGAATACCTACCCATAAAAAGGTGTGTGTGTGTTTTTTTCTGCTTTTTAAGCTCTGACAGAACAAAGTCTTTTTATTGTAACCCTACTTCTATGATCACAAGTGGACCAGCTGACTATTTTATATTTTATTAGGAGAGAAAAGTTTTTAACTTTGTATATTAAAACCCAAACTGTACACAGTAAGAATTATGAACATTTTCACATAAACAATAAAGGTGTTTAACTCTTGAACAGTGTAGAAATGTACATGCTGGAATTAAACAGATGGCTGCACTACACCTGGCAAAAAGGTAATGTAGTGATCTATAAATCTCACCAAATATGAATTTATACAACAACGTATGCATCGATACTCATCTACAAAGTCAAAACATGTAATATAACTCACAATCAAAGCTTCTCCAGGGTTCGATACAGGTGGATGCCGAAGACAAAACAAAGATGAATCACTCACTCATATTATTTTTCCAAATGACTGGTCTGAACTATGACCCTACACATGTGATCACAATTACCCAATACAGCAATGACATTCAGCTGACAGCAGTCTTAAAGGAACCACAAGGAGGTGCTAGTTGCCCTTAACATGTATGTAACATAACAATCTCAGATGTTTAATGAAGTTTGCAGTGTTGCCAAAGTGTTTCACTGTCTTTGCACACACATCACACACAGCGTCATTATTACCTTCACAGCTCAAACACAGCCAGATGTGACTGTTTCTACAGTCAGTCAGAGTCAGTATTCAGTCACAGGAAATGTAAAGGGCTGCAGGGGCTCACTTCAAAGAAGCTCCGTCACAGAGCCGCAGCGCAGCGTGACTTTGACAGGCGGAAGGAGAAGTAGTTCCTGTCAACCGAGTATAATTAGACCATCCTGGTGACAGTAAGATACTTATGATAAAACACACACTCACTCCAAATGACTGAGTTTAGATATCGATCCTTTTATATGAGCATCGATCCCACAGCAGGAAACATTGGTATCAGAAATATCGATACTTTAGGATCCATCCGCACATCACTAATCGCAGGTGGAAAAAAAAGACGAGTTCTCAGTCTGAGGCGACTTTTTAAAACTTACTGCTGATGGAGAAAATAAAACAGACGGGGGGTAAAGAGACAGAGAGAGACGGGGCAAGCCGGGGTGTTTAGGCTACCTGACGAGTGTCAGTGTGGTGAGAAGAGAACGAGGCAGGTGCAAAGCAGAGGCTACTTAAAAACAATGAGAAGAACATTCGTGCTCATTAAAACCTGCTTTCACAGGGTGGAATAATGTGAACACCTGAGATTAGTTTTTTCTGGGGGGGCGGGGCTTGTACAATCACGATGCTGGCTCAACGCCGTGATGTCTGTCAGCCATCGCCGACGGACGCGGCCCAACCCTAGTGGCCCACTAAGGGGCCCAAGTGTGCCAAGAAAACATCCCCCACACCATTACACCACCAGCACCAGCCTGAACCGTTGATACAAGGCAGGATGGATCCACGTCGCAGCTGAAATCCAGACTCAGACCAGCCCGTCTGGCACCAACAACCATGCTACGTTCAAAGTCACACGAGTCGTCTTGACCTCGTCTATGTGCCTAAATGCATTGAGTGCATTGAGTAGCTGATAAAGTGCCCAGTGAGTGAGTGTATGTGGATACAGTCGCCTCCAAAAGTGTTGGAACAGTGAGGCAAATTCCTGTTTCTGTTGTTCACTGAAGACTTTTGGGTTTAAGATCAAAAGATGAGACAAGAGTTCAGAATTTCAGCTTTCATTTCCTGGTGTTCACATCTAGATGTGTGGGAGATTGTCTGTGGGTACTTCAGGTACATCAGCCATTTTAAACACACTGGATTATCCAAAAAACAATTTTCACAAAACAAGATTATTTTATTAGGACAGAAAACCTGCGTGGCAAAAATGCAGCAGCCCTTCATTGATGTTTTGCTCCATTATTCCCAGAACATCTTGGAATGGTGGAGCAATCAGTGTCAAACAGTCAGTTATGTGTCATCAGTCTCTTTAGGTGAGCCATCTTTCTGCTGACATTTTGAACAATGACTGGACCTTTAATGACTGCAGAGAGTCGACTCATCAGTTTTAGAAGGTGTGAGGTTTCCCTCTGCAGGTTTACAGAGGCGTTACTGTTGCTTTGGGATAATTCTGTGTTCAGTAAATAAAGATCAACATTAAAATAATCTTCCTCACTAATGTTGAGTGTAAAACATGCCTGGTTACTGCTGCAAGTGCAACGTCAGAAGTCTTACTGTTTTAGGTCATTTGACTTTAATCACCAGTTGCCAGTGGAGGGCGACTGAAGCTAAGAGAGGAAAGAGAAAAATCTAGAATTTAAAATAGACCTTGCTGTGTGTTATTGTGCAGTATGTGTGCTCAGCATCATCTCATAATAGCTTGCAGGCAGGGGCAGTTTGAGAGTTTGAGGCAGAATCTCAGGCTGTGAATTTTGATTAAATGTAACTTGTTATTCATTTAGAGTTGATAAATATGATGCATCAGATGCTTTTGTCAGAAATGTCGACAGAGTCATGTGGTTTGTAATAATTTCTTTGTTAATATTTGAACATGGACTCCTCAGAAATGTCAAAGCTGCCAGTCTCAAATCCTGTTTCAGAGTGAAGGAGGAATGTTTCCTTCTCTTCCTCTCAGTCCATCACACCTAAAAGCCCTCTTGGTCTGAGCAAAAAAGGAAGTGAAACTGACATCACTTCCTTTTCTCCTGTCTGCCTATAAAAAGATGAAAACAACAACACTCTGCTTTTTTCAAAGTTTTACACATCCTCCTGTGAGGCTGATCACTTTCAGGACACATTTCAGGCTGTTTAGTGCAGGATGTGCAGGTTTGCTTTGGCTGAAGGAGAAACGTCTGTCTGGAAGCTGCTGACTGGGTCAACAGAGGCTGAACACTGAGGAGACGTGCAAGCTGTGATTGGACTGTTGCTGATGCTACTCGGAGTCTCTCACAGTGAGCTGTTTAATTAACAACTAACAACAGACATTAAAACTGAAACTTCTTGCACAGCTTTTTGTTTCACACCCATTTTCGAGTGGCCTTTTATTGTGGCCAGTCTAAGGCCCACCTGTGCATTACCCATGCTGTGTGATCAGCATCTTGATATGCCACCCCTGTGAGGTGGATGGATTATCTCGCAGGCAGTTTGTCGGATTTAGGAACAGTAACTAAGGGGGGCGTGGCTTAGCGAAGGGTCACAGCTGAAGTTTACAGAAACTCCACAAGATGGCGCCGTGACACTAAAATAAAACCCCAGAGGGGAAAGTGACGTTAGAGCCTGTTTTATATTACAGACAGGATCAAAGAATCATGATGGTCAAATCTAACAGGGACTAATAACACGTGACATTAACAGAGGTGATGACGGAGGACTAAGGGGAATCTTTAATCTGCTTAAAGACATATTTTATATTTTATACTGTGGCACTGAGTGGAGGAAACGATGCTTATTACATGAATTAAAATGATTCTGCACTCAACATGTCACCAAGTCCAGTTAAGACTGTTAAAACATTAATATGTCAATTAGGTTTTCTCTGACTCCAGATCAGCAGAATGAAATGTTGAAGCTCACATCCATTTCTGTTTTTCTCTCTGGATGAACCGTCTTTACTTTCACTTTCTATCGTCCTGGACTGGTGCACGCGACGGAATGTCAGCTCATCTAAAGGCTCAGCTGAGCTCAGGTCAGATTCACAGCTTGTTATTATCACATTCAAACAGCTTCTTGTTCTCTCTCACATCATAGAGCAGCTGCTGACCGACAGAAACACTCTGAATCTCTGTCAGCTGCAGATCTTCAGCTAAATGCGCAGGAAGGTGTTGGAGGCGGAAATGCGACAGTGAACAAGGTTCAAGAACGGAATAATATAGGCTATAATTTGTTCATGTTCTCCTGTCTAGATATTTGTTCAGTTAAAGTTTCGATACACATATTTGAAATAAAGACCTGTCTGAGTGCAACTGCGACAAAGGTTGATTCTGTTTAGTTTGGCTTCATGTCGCCTAGTTCACTTGAAAAAACAGGAAGAGGACTGAAAGGTTTCAGTGGCGCAGTAGGCCGACAGATGACACGCAGTATATCCACACGGAACGGACAAAGATTTAAACTAGCGTATCAACATCGTTTTGTAACAGAACTTTCACCCCGTCTGTGTTAAACTCTGAACTGACGTTTGGAGCTTCCGTGGACTGATACCGGGATCTGACGTCAGCTACCACCTGTGACGGTCACTCTGCTCACGTTTGAAATGAATAATGTGAATCACTGAAGGAAACACGAGCAAACTCAAACTACAATCTGTTTTTGTGAGCCTGCAGCTTGAGAGGATGTGAACACTTCTCGTGTCCTCACTGTTAATAATATTATGTAATAAATGCTTTGGTGATAGATCTGCACCTGTGATCATTGTTATTTCTGCTGCTGAGCTTCAGCTTTCCATTATTGTTAAATATAGTTGCAGCTTACACTCTTACATGTGCACTGAAAACTGCCAGCTGATAAAACCTCCAAGGACCAGATTCATGGAACATCTAAGGCTTCATGCAGCTCCTAACTGGCTGACTTAGATAATGATTAACACTAAACATTTTCTCCCCACCTGCACAGGTGTCAGTTACACTGGGGACATGTCCCCACAACTTTCTGAAAGAATTTGTTTTAAAAAATAGCAACAAGAAATGTTAAATAACAAATGAAAGTACTATGGGAAAGTTTTTTGTTACTTTAAAAAAATAATGCATTGTCCAAAAAAATCTTTTTTACAATTTACAAAAACAGTTTACTGATTACTGCATTATATTCCATTATATTATTATATTCTGATTTGTCGTTTAATGCTCAAAATGTTCTGGGGGGACTCAAAGACCCCCAGTTGTATATTTTCATCAATGGATATTTCTGTAAATAGTATTAACAAATATTCTAGTCTTGTTCTTGTGACCCCGATATTCTGGATTCACGTCTCATAAGTGTTTTGTCCATTAAACGTCCCCACCACAAAGTGACGCCCTGCCCACCAAGTCTTTGTGCTGTCCTTCTGAATGCTCTCTGTTACGTTTACATGCAAACTGTTTGTATTAGTGAGAGTAGTGGTGCTGATGGGACGTCGCTCTGGGACGGGTTTATGAGGCTGGGGGGGGGGATCACAGTTTACTCACTGCAGAAAACTACAACACTGTACTTAACCTCAATATTACATTATTATTTAATTTAGTTTATTGTCTTTAGTGGTGCAAGTTTATTCAGCAGCTCAGTTTGAAGCAGTTAAAGTTTATTAATTCAGGAAGAAACAGAAACACTGTGACTCTCTGTGAGCTGCAGATCTGACTTCAGCTAAATGTGCTGTCAGCTCAGCAGAAAGGTGCTGCAATAGAGACAATAAGCAGGAAACAGACGCTGTTTTAAATATTGTAATTTCTAATCCATATATTTGTTCAGTCCGAGTTCAATGAGATAAATCTTTCTTTATAATCACAGATTATAAAAGATATAAAATAGTTTACATTTTTAAAATCAGTTTTACACACAGACCTTCAGCTTGTTGTCGACTGTAACCAGAGGACAGGTTGGTAGTTTGAAGGTGAAACTCTGAAGCTGACAGTATAAAGACTGGCTGACCTGCTCTGAGAAACATGTTGGTGTCAATAAGTGATTTACAATCTAATTATTCTTCCTTCAGGTTCTTAAAATGCAGCCGTTGATCTCCAGTTGAATCCGTCTCTGGTGTTTCCAGCAGAGTGACATCATGGCGTCTGCAGCATCAGGTGAGTCCAGTCAGACTGTGTTAGTCTGGATAACACTCTTCTCTCTCTGTCCACATATTATACAGATAATAAAAACACCTCAGTCCTGAATTAAACTCAGCTGGTTGGTCAGTTTCATTATAATCTAACAAAATAAACATCAGTAGCTCAGTGACAGAACAGACAGACAGAGATCAGAGGCTTCACACAGAGATTCAGCTGGATCACTTATATCACATTTTATCACTGCTGTTTTATTGCTCAGCTTTAGTGATAAACAGATGTTTGTAATTAATAAAGATTCCTGTCTTTGAAGGTCTGTCATTCCTAAATTCAATTCAATTCAATTCAATTTTATTTATATAGCGCCAAATCACAACAACAGTTATCTCACAGCGCTTTTCATAAAGAGCAGGTCTAGACCATACTCTGAAGTTATTTACAGAAGCCCAACAATTCCCACCAAGAGCAAGCACTAGGCGACACAGGCAAGGAAAAACTTCCTTTTAAGAGGCAGAAACCTCGAAGCAGAACCATGGCTCAGGGTGGCGGCCATCTGCCTCGACCGGTTGGGGTGAGGGGGAGAGAGAGAGAGAGAGAGCAAGAGAAAGAGAGAGAGAGAGAAAGAGAGAGCAGAGGGAGGCAACCTACACAGTATACACATAGAGGTACAGACATAAAGGTGATGGTGCTATAGACTAAATGAAAAATGGTACAGATATTTATAGTAATGTTAATGATAATAATAATAACAGTAATAGTAGCAATAGGACTAGTAACAGCAGTTGCAACTGTAGCAGAGGGCGTCGAGCAGGAACACGGGGGCAGCAGGAGACTCCCAACCACAGATCCAGACTCCACAGCTCCAGAGCCAGCAACACTGTAGCAGAGGGCGTCGAGCAGGAACACGGAGGAA
The DNA here is from genome assembly GCA_024633595.2 of Lepomis macrochirus. Classification (NCBI taxonomy): domain Eukaryota; kingdom Metazoa; phylum Chordata; class Actinopteri; order Centrarchiformes; family Centrarchidae; genus Lepomis; species Lepomis macrochirus. The sequence goes on along the minus strand of JALXJV020000005.1, from coordinate 36,957,923 downwards.
GCAGGAGACTCCCAACCACAGATCCAGACTCCACAGCTCCAGAGCCAGCAACACCCGCAGGAAGTGACAGGAGGGGAAGCACACGCCACCACGGGAGAGGGAGAAAAAATCGAGTTAGTAACATGCATTAATGGGATGAGGTTGCACTCAGAGAGAAAAAAGAGAAGAGAGGAGCTCAGTGCATCATGGGAAATCCCCCAGCAGTCTAGCCTATAGCAGCATAATTAAGGTATGGTTCAGGACTCACCCGAGCCAGCCCTAACTATAAGCTTTATCAAAAAGGAAAGTCTTAAGCCTACTCTTAAATGTAGAGACGGTGTCTGCCTCCCGAACCCAAACTGGAACCTGGTTCCACAGGAGAGGAGCCTGATAGCTGAACGCTCTGTCTCAAATTAAAGCACTGATCCATATTTCTTTAAATGATTTACTTTTCTTCACATTTGGTGCTTTGCAGCTGCATGATGAAGCTTTTCAGTTCAGTTTAATCTTATTTTTACAATTTTGTTTTATTGTTTTTGGTTTTATTTGCAGTCTTTGTCATAGTGTGCAGAGCCAACAGAGTCCCACTTGGTGGTCTGAAGTTTTAGAAGACTGCATGGAACAGATCAATGATGATAGTTTTACTGTCAGAAAAAGGTCGACTATAGATCACATGTGATTATTTAAATAAGCAAACTAATGCTGTGTCCTTCCAATCACAGATGATCAGCTTCCTCTGAAGCGCAGTAGCAGCTATGAGTTCCTGCCTCCTCACAGTGAGTCAAACTGAACTGTGTTATCCTGTTTAAGAATATCTGAGTTTACAGTATTTCACTGGTGCACAAAAACATCAAGGGAAAAGTACAGTAAACAGACTTTAAGGTGACGGTCAGATCTGATACCTGCTGAAGTGACTACAGCTGAATTTAGTTAAACCAACCAACGAAATAAACCAGAAACACACACAAACTGCCTCTACAAACTCCTGATAAAAATGTGCATTAACAAAATAAAGTCCACATTATAGTTTTAACAACGTGTATTAGGATTAGCCAGAATCAGATTTCTACCACATCAGGCTGCTCACACAGGTAATCGTGGCCCTGCTGCACTCTGACACATCAAACAAACACTGCAGACCTCATCACAGTTCCCCAAAACATCCCAGCAGTCCAAAAGTAATTTTTTTAATTATTAATTAATAATTGTCCAGATTCAGATAGATTGCCTCCTTAGTAGAAAAAACAAAATATACCAGGTTGAAACATGGCGAGACGTATGGAGGTAAATCACTGCCAAAAACATTGAAAATGGACAGACTAAAAGTCACAAACAGGTATTACGACTTGTAAACACATAACACAATCTACAAATAGATTAAAAATCTGCAAACAAAGTCCTAATGATCCGCAAATGTAAAACAAGATCTACAAATAGATACAAAATCCTCAAACAGACTCTTCATGATCCACAAATATAAAACATGATATACAAAAGATTTAAAATCCGCACACAAACTCTTTATGATTCACAAATAGAAATCAGTAACTTGTACTTGAAAACCAGAATTTGAATGAATGTAAAGTGATTTGTTTGCAGGTGAATTTCATGTTCTGTTTGTAGATTGTGTCACATTTGTTTTCAGAATTTTGGCACTATTGTTTCAGCTTTGGTGACAGAACAATGCCAAAATCATTGAAAATGAAGAGACTATGAGTCAACATGCATATTACAATTTGCAAACACAAAACAAGATCTTCAAATAGATTTATAATCTGCAAACAAACTCCTCGTGATCTGCAAATGTAAAACACAATCTGTAAATAGATAAAAATTTCACAAACAGACTCTTCATGACATACAAATATAAAATACAATCTACAAAAGATTTAAAATCCGCATCACAAACTCTTTATGATTCACAAATATAAATCAGTGACTTGTACTTGAAAACCGGAATTTGAATGAATGCAAAGTGATTTGTCTGTGCATGAGGGTCATTATTTATTTGTAGATTGTGTTGCATTTATTTTCAGAATTTTGGCACAACTGTTTCGCTGTTTTTCCCATTAAAAATTCTACAAATGCCCTCCTCAAGATTTGCAAACAAACACAGTCTAACTTGTATTTTCAAACCACTGTAAAAAGACATTCTTACATATTTTGTGCAAAGCTCAGCATGCAAGTGTTGAATCTGTGTTTGTAGATCACAGTGCATTCACAGATCTCTCTGCACGCGTCTACAGATCATTTTGGCAGTTTCTTTCCGCAGACTGTGTGACTTCGATCCACGCGTGTAGTCAGCCAATCAGAGGTATTGCTTCAATGTGATGTCACGTCCCCTCAATAAGATCTTTTCAAAATAAGAGCTGACACTTGTCGGATGGCTGGGATCGGCTCACTGCCGGCTGCACTTGCCGGTGTCACAGCGCGGGCAGAGCCCGGGCAGCGCTGGGGAAGGACGGGCCGACCCTCGCAAGATGGGTTGTCAGGTAAGCGGTCGCTCGACCAAGTAATCATGTGACATTTAATAAAGAATAACGTTATCGCAGCCCAGTGACCGTTAACGTTATGCGCTACCGTTAAAACTGCCCAGAAACAGGCTCACCAACAGCCTGGCGTTAGCTAACGTTAGTTAGTTTACACCATGTGTACAACAGCACAGACAGCTAGCTAGCTAGCGGTTCTTGCAACTAACACCGGACCAAACAAACGTTCGCCGGGGACGCATCGGCGTCGGGACCCCCGCCGAAATCTCGAACTTATTACCATTACTGGGAACTAAACGACACTGTGTCCCCGTAGCATTCATTTTCGTGGCATGGCAAGGAAAATATGTCATGACAAACCGAACAGAGCATTAACGTTAACTAGAACGACCCCTCACTGTCACGCTGTCATCAAGTTATTATTTCAGCTGGTTAGTCAGGCGCTACACTGTCTGTATGTGAGTGTATTATTTTTTTTCATGAAAGTGCTTTTGTGAACAACAAATCCGTGTTGGAAATAACGTAGGTAGCAACCGGCGTGCAGCTAACGTTAACGTTAGTCTCTGGTGTGTGTTTATAACCGAGCTGCTGCAGCCTTAGCTCCGGTCGGTGCTCAGTGTGGTTTTAGTTCAGGATTTCTTCAGTCTCGGGTAGTTCAGGAGGTTTCTACCGGGAGCCGAATTAACACAGAGGTCGTGTCCTGTCGAAAACACACGGACCCGGTCATTAAAACACTAAAAGCACTGCGTGAAGCAGTTTCATCCTTAAAACATTAGTGTCTCCTCAACGAACACTGGCTGAGCGTCAGCTGAGCAGGAAATATTTTGAAGTCAGTCGGCGTTTATGTTTAACAGGTAGAACGCAACAGACTTTTTACTCTTTATTGATCAATAGAGTGGGCTGTTGTATCGCAGCTTTTGTCTGGTAAACAATCTGCTAGCGTTTCCGAAAGCGATGTGCTGATGTCTCTTCCCCCCCCCCCCCTTGTCTGCAGAATCCGGACCAGAGGAGCCCAATCCGTATCCAGAGCTGCCAAACTGCTGTGGCTGTGTGTTTCTCTGTGCTGGAGATCTTTTAAGAACTTGATGGCTTTAAATCCAGTTTGATATTAAATTTCTTATGAAATTTAATTGTGCGTCTCTTCATTATACTCACACACAAAGTATCTATTTTTAGTTGTCAAGCACATTGTTTTGCATTATATTCCCGTCATATCTGATGTTTACGCATAGCCTACATTTAGCTCATGGACTGAATGGTCTTATGCCCATTCTGCAGGTAAGGGCAAAGTTAAGGGAACTTTCTGTGTGGGGGGGTGCTTAAAAGACTCTTAAGCCTCTCTGGGACAATCTAGTCCATATTTGAGGGCCCTAGCTAGTGGTTTTTGATCTGGCCCAGGTCTAAAGTGTAAACATCCTAAATCACCCTTTTTTTTAATCATGTTTTTCACAAACAGAAAAAAATGGTTTTACAAATCTGAAAGTGGGTTTCTGGCAGCAATAATAAGGTGTTTGAAAACCTTGTTGAGTAAAAATTGTACCAGTGTTTCTGCTACAGTCCCTCTTTTACTGTGATAGTTGTGTAAAATCATTTTTGGATTGTTTTAATGAAAAGTCTTTATAATCATAAACCCAGTGCAAACTTATTGTTCTCCCCCTCTAATCAATGTGTTCTGGTAAGCTGTCTCTGTAGAGTGGTGGTAGAAGTATTCACTTTATTTACACTACTTCAGTAAAGGTACTACTACCACACTGTGAAAATACTGCAGATTGTGCTATGTCCCAGCCTTGACAAGCCCCCAGATCTCTGAGTGTAGCTCACGATGAATGAGGGCAAAAAATATATATATAATACTAAGGATTGTGAGTGTTGTACAATATTTACATTAAAGAAATATGGTAAATATCTAGGCCTATATATATATATAAAAATACATATGTGATATACCATATATAGATTATAGGTATATCAGATATAGATATAGTTTGGGGTTAGAAAGTTTCGCTGGCTTTTCTCCTGCCATTCTACTCTGAGGTGCTCTGGCGCCCTTGACTCACAAAGTGTGCACCACGGTGGCACATTTTTGCAAAAATGCACACTACTCTAAGTACCTGCACTGTCGCCTCACAAGGTCTTGGGTTGGAACCTTGGACACTCCAGGCCTCCCCGTGTCTGCGTGGGTTCTCTCTGGGTGCTCTGACTTGCTCTCACCATCCACTTACATGCAGGCTAGGTTATTTGAGGACTCTGAATTGTCCTTAGGGGTGAGTGTGACCGGTTGTTTGTCTGTGTACTCCGCCTGGATTAGTTCCAGCTGTGCCACGACCCTGTAAACAGTAGCCTACAGTGGCAAAAAGCACATTTTCTACAGAGAAAGCCTCAATCAATCTCCCATACAGTATAGGCCTACACACTCACAGCCTACTAACCTTAACTCAGTTCAGCCACCATTATAGGCGGACTGCAGTGGTGGAATGGAACCAAGCACATTTAGTCAAAAGTACAATAGACCTACAACTCATTATATTTGGCAACTTTATACTACTCCACTGCATCTCCGAGCCAAATAGTTACCTTACTGTTCATATTTTAAGTAAATGTTATTAATATTTTTACTCAAGTAAGGTTTTGAATGCAGGGCTTTTGCCTGCCGTGCAGTATTTTCACAGTGTGGTAGTAGTACCTTTACTGAAGTAGTGTAAATAAAGTGAATACTTCTACCACCACTCTACAGAGACAGCTTACCAGAACACATTGATTAGAGGGGGAGAACAATAAGTTTGCACTGGGTTTATGATTATAAAGACTTTTCATTAAAACAATCCAAAAATGATTTTACACAACTATCACAGTAAAAGAGGGACTGTAGCAGAAACACTGGTACAATTTTTACTCAACAAGGTTTTCAAACACCTTATTATTGCTGCCAGAAACCCACTTTCAGATTTGTAAAACCATTTTTTCTGTTTGTGAAAACATGATTAAAAAAAGGGTGATTTAGGATGTTTACACTTTAGACCTGGGCCAGATCAAAACCACTAGCTAGGGCCCTCAAATATGGACTAGATTGTCCCAGAGAGGCTTAAGAGTCTTTTAAGCACCCCCACACAGAAAGTTCCCTTAACTTTGCCCTTACCTGCAGAATGGGCATAAGACCATTCAGTCCATGAGCTAAATGTAGGCTATGCGTAAACATCAGATATGACGGGAATATAATGCAAAACAATGTGCTTGACAACTAAAAATAGATACTTTGTGTGTGAGTATAATGAAGAGACGCACAATTAAATTTCATAAGAAATTTAATATCAAACTGGATTTAAAGCCATCAAGTTCTTAAAAGATCTCCAGCACAGAGAAACACACAGCCACAGCAGTTTGGCAGCTCTGGATACTGGATTGGCTCCTCTGGTCCGGATTCTGCAGACAAGGGAAGAGACATCAGCACATCGCTCGGAAACGCTTAGCAGATTGTTTACCAGACAAAAGCTGCGATACAACAGCCCACTCTATTGATCAATAAAGAGTAAAAAGTCTGTTGCGTTCTACCTGTTAAACATAAACGCCGACTGACTTCAAAATATTTCCTGCTCGCTGACGCTCAGCCAGTGTTCGTTGAGGAGACACTAATGTTTTAAGGATGAAACTGCTTCACGCAGTGCTTTGAGTGTTTTAATGACCGGGTCCGTGTGTTTTCGACAGGACACGACCTCTGTGTTAATTCGGCTCCCGGTAGAAACCTCCTGAACTACCCGAGACTGAAGAAATCCTGAACTAAAACCACACTGAGCACCGACCGGAGCTAAGGCTGCAGCAGCTCCGCTATAAACACACACCAGAGACTAACGTTAACGCTAGCTGCACGCGGTTGCTACCTACGTTATTTCCAACACGGATTTGTTGTTCACAAAAGCACTTTCATGAAAAAAATAATACACTCACATACAGACAGTGTAGCTCTGACTAACCAGCTGAAATAATAACTTGATGACAGCGTGACAGTGAGGGGTCGTTCTAGTTAACGCTAATGCTCTGTTCGGTTTGTCATGACATATTTTCCTTGCCATGCCACGTAAAATGAATGCTACGGGGACACAGTGTCGCTTAGTTCCCAGTAATGGTAATAAGTTCGAGATTTCGGCGGGGTCCCGACGCCGATGCGCCCCTCGCTAACGCTTGTTTGGTCCGGTGTTAGTTGCAAGAACCGCTAGCTAGCTAGCTGTCTGTGCTGTTGTACACATGGTGTAAACTAACTAACGTTAGCTAACGCCAGGCTGTTGGTGAGCCTGTTTCTGGGCAGTTTTAACGGTAGCGCATAACGTTAACGGTCACTGGGCTGCGATAACGTTATTCTTTATTAAATGTCACATGATTACTTGGTCGAGCTGAATCGCTACCTGACAACCCATCTTGCAGGGTCGGCGCTGCCCTTCCCCAGCGCTGCCCGGCTCTGCCCGCTGTGACACCGGCAAGTGCAGCTGGCAGTGAGCCGATCCCAGCCATCCGACAAGTGTCAGCTCTTATTTTGAAAAGATCTTATTGAGGGGACGTGACATCACATAGAAGCAATGCCTCTGATTGGCTGACTACACGCGTGGATCGAAGTCACACAGTCTGGCGGAAAGAAACTGCCAAAATGATCTGTAGACGCTGCAGAGAGATCTGTGAATGCACTGTGATCTACAAACACAGATTCAACACTTGCATGCTGAGCTTTGCACAAAATATGTAAGAATGTCTTTTACAGTGGTTTGAAAATACAAGTTAGACTGTGTTTGTTTGCAAATCTTGAGGAGGGCATTTGTAGAATTTTTAATGGGAAAAACAGCGAAACAGTTGTGCCAAAATTCTGAAAATAAATGCAACACAATCTACAAATAAATAATGACCCTCATGCACAGACAAAACACTTTGCATTCATTCAAATTCTGGTTTTCAAGTACAAGTCACTGATTTATATTTGTGAATCATAAAGAGTTTGTGTGCGGATTTTAAATCTTTTTGTAGATTGTATTTTATATTTGTATGTCATGAAGAGTCTGTTTGTGAAATTTTTATCTATTTACAGATTGTGTTTTACATTTGCAGATCACGAGGAGTTTGTTGGCAGATTTTAAATCTATTTGAAGATCTTGTTTTGTGTTTGCAAATTGTAATATGCATGTTGACTCATAGTCTCTTCATTTTCAATGATTTTGGCATTGTTCTGTCACCAAAGCGAAACAATACTGCCAAAATTCTGAAAACAAATGTGACACAATCTACAAACAGAACATGAAATTCACCTGCAAACAAATCACTTTACATTTATTCAAATTCTGGTTTTCAAGTACAAGTTACTGATTTCTATTTGTGAATCATAAAGAGTTTGTGTCGGATTTTAAATCTTTTGTATATCATGTTTTATATTTGTGGATCATGAAGAGTCTGTTTGAGGATTTTGTATCTATTTGTAGATCTTGTTTTACATTTGCGGATCATTAGGACTTTGTTTGCAGATTTTTAATCTATTTGTAGATTGTGTTATGTGTTTACAAGTCGTAATACCTGTTTGTGACTTTTAGTCTGTCCATTTTCAATGTTTTTGGCAGTGATTTACCTCCATAGAGACGCCGCAGGTCAACTTACGTAACCTCAACAGTCTGTTTAGTCGATAAGATGATGCAGAAACTCAGAGAGGTCCCAACAGATAATCCACCAAGAATCCACCAAGAAGCGTTTTATGTAGTTTGTCTGACAAGCCTTTTTTTAATTTAACCTTTATTTAACCAGAAGATCTCACGGAGATTTAAAACCTCTTTTTTAAGAGAGACCTGGCCAAAATACAAAAGCCTGTAACACAGAGCTGCTAAACTCTGACAGCTTCACCAGTTTATACTCCAGGATTCTCCCTTAACTTCACCGCCCACTCTGCTTTTAAAACATGAAACAATAAGGAAAGAAATAAAACATAACATTTAATAATAATAATAAAGGACAGTCAGTATGTTCACCATCCAGTCAGCTGCACATGAAGGTAGTATAGGTACAGCCCAGAGGAAAAGAAAATCTGAAAAGAGATCTCCAAAATGTTTCATTTATTTCTCCTAGACAACTTTGAGATCCATATGACACCAAACTGAGACAAAGGTTTATTTCTCGTGTCTCAGGCTTTTCTCTGGAGCAATAAGATGCACTACATCTCAATTTACTCTCCTGTTAAGTTTCAGAAGAGATCTCAACAAGCTGTAATATAATGCTCAGAGTTTCTCAACCTCTGTGTCTCTTTGTGATCTCAGACAGAGAAATCAGAGAGTTCTCTCCATGAACTCAATATACTCGCATCCCAGCTTCAATTCATGCATCTCATGCTAAACTCAGACAGAGCAAAGGAAGAGATTTCCACAAGTGCTCATTGAATTCTCAGACTTGGATCACTGTCTTGGTTGTTTCATATCATATGATTAATCCACATGATTCTTTAATATAATGTATTACTGTATGAATACATTAATTGTAAATATTTTATTTTAGGCTGCAAAGACCCTCTTCTTTTATATTATTTTCTATAAATGATTTGAAATATTTCACTGCATGTAATTCAGTAAAAACAATTATTAACCACACAGTTTTTGCTGTCTTTAAACTGTTTTTTAAGTTTGTTGTTGGATGTTAAAAAAATGTTATTTTGATTTAAATAAAGATTCAGATTCAAATTTCTTTATTTCTTTATTACATCAGCTAATCTGCCATTTGCTATAGAGCCTTTGCTTTAAAGCCTGATGGTTGTGGATAGATCTTCTGTCTGTCCTGCAGTGAAGAGAGAGTAGCATTCCCGTCCGTTGTTTCTTTGGTACATCAAGATGTTCTAAAGTGGATGATCTGTATTCGGTGAATCTAGTCTGGTTGGAGGAAAAGGTCATATGATTGAATTAGTTATTCATGTGCGTGCGTGTGTGTTTGTGTGCATGAGAGGGAGAGTGAGCGAGAGACTCGGATATTGCTCCATCAGCCTGTTCTCATGCTTTTGCGTCACATATAAACGCTTTGGAAAAGTCGTGTCTATAGTACGCAAAACAGCGATTTTGCGTGTATAGTTGATGCATCCAGGTACGTGTGTATGAGACGCATCCCGGCAGCGTACGTATGTGACGCCCCGGGTGACCGGATGCGCGAGTAGTGCTTTCGGTCGCTAACTAGCTAGTTAGCTAGCGATGTCACGGCCGATGTGCTAGCAGGTAGGGTTAGCCTCCTTTGTGGGTTTTGTTTTGTTTTGTTTTTGTTTTGTTTTGTTTTGTTTTGTTTTTTGTTTTGTTTTGTTTTTTGTTTTTTTATTTAAACAAATTTTAGTACAACTATTCATGGCATACTTAGACATTTAACAATGCAGGGTAGTGTTGAAACAGTATAAGAGAAAAAATATATATACACATATATATATATATATATATATATATATATATATATATATAGCAGGACTGAAAGAAAACAAAACAAAACAAAAAAAACCATAATAATAATTGTAAAGTGCAGGTCTTATTCTGAAAGCATAAATAGGTTCAATATGGACAGAAAAAATTTTGATTTGTCATGTAATGCAAAGATTGTACAAAGAGCTTGAGATCCTTCTTCCAACCATTTATATGGGGCTTGACCTTAATGTATTTGCACCTGTGGATAAAATGTTTACCTAGTATAATTAAATTATTAATCAAAAAGTCTAGTTTGTTGTCTTTCAGGAGTACTCCAGTTTTAATCGACGTCTCGTTTAGGGGGTTCAATAATATACCTTTAGTTTGAAGCCAATTTTGAAATGAAAGCCAAAATTCTTGTACAGGTTCGCAATGAAAGAACATATGCTCTACAGTTTCAATATCCATTTCACAAAATCCACACGAGTTGTCATTCCAGTTAAATTTGTTATGCAGGAAGTCGTTGGATGGATAGATGTCATTCAAGATTTTAAACGTTACTTCTTTAGCTTTGGGTAGGACAAGTATCGCTTTCTAATTTTCCTTGCCTCCTCCTCATTGAAGTCTAGAAGAACATATTTCCTTCTCAGCTCATTGGGGTGGTATTGTGTTGGTAGAACATTTCTTAAAAACTTATTGGTAAACTGCTTGCTACCTAGGTTTTTGCCTTTAATACAAAGTGACCTCATTTCTGATACACCATTAGAGTACACCAAGAACTGCTGGATCATTATTTTAAGGGAAACTGGGATGGCCTTTATGACTTTATTGTATTCTCTGGGGGGGCAGTGAAAATTAAATTTGGTACAAAAATCTGCGTGACTTAAAAAGCAACCAAATTCGTCCATCAAGTGTGAAACTGCCCATATTCCCTTTTCCATCCACGATCCCATAAACGGTGATTTGTTCCTAGACAGTATATATCTGTTGTTCCACAGGGTTAGCCTCCTTTGTGTTGCAACGCTATTGTAAACTGCAGCGTATCATATACACGCAAAATCGCCGTTTTGCGTACTATAGACACGACTTTTCCAAAGCGTGTATATGTGACGCATGTGATGCGATCGGGTTGCAGTAGCTCCAGTATTGCTCATTTTCTTTTTCAAAGGAGAAATAAAGGAGTCATTAAAAACACCGAATTGAGATTAGCATCTCCTTTTAATCTCAGGTATGAGTCCCTCTGATTATTCTGTCTCACCTAGTGAATTTTAGGAGAACGGGGGCGGCTGTGGCTCAGGAGATAGAGCGGGTTGGCCGTTAATCGGAAGGTCGGCGGTTCAATCCCCGGCTCCCCCAGGCTGTGTGTCGAAGTGTCCTTGGGCAAGACACTGAACCCTGGCGGCTGTTCCGCCAGTGTGTGAATGTTCGTTCCGTTTGAGCACTTAGCCTCAGTGTGTGAATGGTGAATGCAGAAGTAGTGTAAAAGCGCTTTGAGTAGTCGAAAAGACTAGAAAGGCTCTATACAAGTATGGAACATTTACATATGAGAAACATTTTAGACAAAATGGAGATTAAAATGAGGTTTAGATGAGAATCTCAAATTTGTCTCCTGAGCTATAGAAAAGCAAGCTTTGAGCAGTAAAATTTTCCTCTGTGAGTAACTATAACACAATCTGTAAGAAGAACTAATCGGAAGTTAAACAGATATTAAATTATAAAAATCCGCGTTTTTTTCTCCCTTTTCTAATTTTTTCTTTTCCTTTCAGTGTCTGAGCTGAGGGTTGTTCTGCTGGGGAACAGCTGGTCTCAGAGGAGAAAAGTGGGGAACTTCATTCTGGGAGAGACTAAGTTCAACACTGAGGAGGAACCAGACCGCTGTCTGAGAGAAAGAGGACGGTTGAAGGAGAAAGAAATAGTTCTCATCAACACCCCAGATCTGCTGCATCCCAACATCTCTGAACACAAACTGACAGAACATGTGACAAACTGTGTGAGACTCTCTGATCCTGGACCTCATGTGTTCCTGCTGGTTCTACAGCCTGAAGACTTCACTGAGGAACACAAACTGAGGCTCTGCAGAGTCCTGGAACTCTTCAGTGATCGATCATTTGATCATTCACTGGTTCTGATATCAACACCCAGAGAGGAGAGATCAGGAGTGATGAAAAAATACATAGAACAGCCTCCATTAAAAGACCTGATCAGAAAATGTAGATACAGATACCTGAAGGAGAAGGACCTTGAACTTCCAGAGCTGTTAACACGCTTAGGTCAAATCGTAAAGGAGAACAATGGAGAGCATGTCGGCTGTGATGCATTCAAGGACACAACAGCTTCTTTACCAGGTGATCATCAAAGCACTGCATAGATTCTGATAAAGCTGCTGGTGCAGAAATAATTCTGACAAGGCAATGAAACTTTTGTTCACACAAATCTTCTTTGATTAAATTACAACATTAAGCTGCAAATTAATGATGTTATATTTGACTACTTTGCATTTGCAAAATACATTTTTGGGAAACATGATGTCGTCTTTTTTTTAAACTATCCAAATGTTCATAATGAACATGTATGCAAATCGTTTTAGGCTAACACATACATGACTATCCACCACACTGTTTAGACAAAACACTATTTCCTGCACTGGTGCAACACAGGAACCTCTGAGTCTGAAAGGTGCAGCCAACCTTCATTCTCTCTACCAGCCAGCAGGGGGCGACTTAAACCTGCGTCCCCTCCAGCAGCCAGCAGGGGGCGACTCCACCGGCTGCAGAAAGAAAATGTTTCTACTTCTCAGCTGATTTATTTCCTCAGTAAACACTTTCCTGATGAGTTTATGGTCTCAGTCGCTAGTTTGAAATGTTTCTCTGTGTCCTGAACCATGTTGATCATCACAGTCTTGAACCTTCACTGTAGCTGCTGAGAATAGTTAAAGTAACTCCAGGTCTTCTTCTGTCACAGGTGATGATGAGGAGCAGAGCCCAGAGAGTCTCAGGATTGTGCTGATAGGGGGGACTGGCTGTGGAAAGAGCTCTACAGGAAACACCATTCTAGGAAGAAAAGAGTTTGAAGCTGGATATAGCCAAACATCAGTCACCAAACACTGTCAGAAAGCTCAGAGTGAAGTGGACGGTCGTCCAGTCGTTGTGGTCGACACTCCTGGTCTGTTTGACAATCATTTGTCCCCTGAAGAGGTTCATGAGGAGATGGTGAAATGCATCAGTCTTCTGGCTCCAGGACCGCATGTCTTCCTGTTGGTGTTACAGATCGGCAGATTTACACCAGAGGAGAAGGAGACATTAAAACTCATCAAGGAAGGCTTTGGGAAGAATGCTGAAAAGTTCACCATCATTCTTTTAACTGGAGGAGATACACTGGAGGATGAGGAGACGTCCATTGAAGAATACATTGAACATAAATGTGATGATTCCTTTAAGAAGCTGATCTCTGACTGTGGAGGAAGATACCATGTGTTTAATAACCGTAACAAACAAAACCGCTCACAAGTCAGTGAGCTGATAACCAAGATTGACACCATGGTGAAGGAAAATGGAGGCAGCTGCTACACCAATGAGATGCTGCAAGAGGCCGAGGCAGCTATAAAGAAAGAAATGGAGAGAATCCTGAAGGAGAAGGAAGAAGAGATGAAGAGACAGAGGGAGGAGCTTCTAAGAAAACATGATGGAGAAATGGAAGAGATGAAAAGAAGAATCGAAGAACAGAGAGCAATGGAAATGAGACGCGAAGCACTGAGACGCGAAGCACTGAGACGCGAAGCACTGAGACGCGAAGCACGTGAACGTGAATGGCGGCAATGTTTGTTAATGTGAACGCACGACTGTTATGCCCATGAATGAAAATTTTGATAAAAATAAAAAAAAATAAATTAAGTAATAAAAAAATTTTATTAAAAAAATTTTATTAAAAAAAAAAAAAAAATTGGGGGTCATAGTGAGGTTGAACAACAACGAGATTGGGGGGGGGGGTGCAGACAGGTGTGAGAAAGGGGGGTTTGTGTATGGGGGATGTCCGGTGTTACCCTCTAAAAGCGGATGTTTGGGAGTGGCATAGCGATGGTTATATATATATAGTGGGCTAGTGTTTCACTTACATCTGACCCAGAGCGTGGAACAGTGTGACTGAACAATTTTTTGAGGTGAATCCGTATTGGACAGATCTATCTTCGTGCAGAACAATAGCACCATCTTTGCATCATCACAATCATGGACGTGGACATGGACACAGATAATCAATTGGGAGTAACGACTCCAAAACGACGTATCCTTATAGATCCTGTTGCAATGAGTATGGCTCCTAGGAAGAAGACTCCCTCAATGACATTGGCTGATTTTCTGGACCAAAAGGCTTAAATAATATTCAACAGCGCCTCAGTTTGAATGGGCAGTGGAAGATTTCAGAATGTCGGGAGTCTTGTTTGAGCACGGAAACAGTTCATCTTTATACAAGAAAGCTTGATGAAATTTTTCTTTGTGAAAGTACACCGCACATTAGTTTTTAAGGCAAAGAATGGGATTACTTCAGAAACAAAGTCTGTAAAGATATGAGTGCTTCAAAAGGAGTCTATACCACACAATGGTGTGGCTCTGTACCTGGACAGCTCTACTGTGTAGAGACGACCTTGAAGTCTACGACCCAGAATCCTACATCTTTTTTAGATCTCTCAAGGATGATTCTATCATTCAAAAGGCAAGGAAGCAACAAAAAGGCATCACGTCTAAGCTGAACCACGTGGGAGACGTGGTACAGCACCGGCTTTGTGGTCCAGTGGGGTGAATGGGATAGAACCCTGGAAGTGTTCTCACACATTGATAAATTATTCAGATGGTATAAACCTTATGTCAGCTATGTAGGGATCAAAAGAAAACTTTTTGGTCCTGAGGACAAGGAAGATGAACAACAAACAATACAGGAGACAACCTCAAAGACATCCATGACGCAACCGAAAGTGACATTGTTCTAATTAATATGTTTTGTACAGGTGCGAGGGCATGTGCTGCGGGTGAGGATCTATCAAGCGGCCCTAAATATTTTACCATTACTCCAGGATGATGTTGTCGATAACTCACGGGTGGATGATTATGGCAAAGAACTGGGGAAAAGAAATTTAACATTTCTCATTCCTGTAGAAAAATCAGAGGTGGACAAGAGCAGGGTCAAACCGTTTATGGACGCATGTTTGGACACTCTGGGGTGTTGTGACAAGAACACATCTCCCAATACTACTGTTAGCAGTATTATACAGGTAACCGTAGTATTATTGATATGATATACTGCAACAAAATGCTATACAAACATGTGTGTACTGTGCATATACAGATGAATGGTGCAGAAAACAACCTCACACATGCATTGACACGCTACCCTTCTTTTAAATCAAAGGACATAAGAGAGAAATTACGCAGAAGCTTTTTAATAAAAATTTCATTGATGCTCAAAAGTACGTCCTACGTGGTCTTGGGGTGGTGCCGACGTGTGAATGCAGTTTTCAAAACATTGCAGCAGGTGCTCTACAGATTTGGCTAAGGAATCCATTTCTCATTGCATCGCTTAAACGGGTAACTAGAGTGGAGGACAGTGTGAGTACTGTAGTTAAGGAATCTCTGGACATCTGGTGATGAGAAATATCTACTATGTGACAGAAAATGCAGGGGGTTACGGAGGCAAGCAAAAACTTAAAAAGACCATATTTGACACCACTGGAGTCCGGTGCGTAGATTCAGACGTAGAGAACTGGCTCATGAAGCAAGATGCCTAAACTCTACACATGACAGTGCATTTTAAGAGAAACAAGGTTTTGGTGAATTCAATAGATTGGCAATTCCAGCTACATTTTGTCGACATGTCCGCTTATTCTGCTGAAAATGATGGGGTACGCTTTTTGTTAACGTGTATAGATCTGTTTTCAATAAGATGGTAGAAGATGGTATGCCTTCAACGAAATTCACATTTCTAATTTTCAATAACTCGCGTACAATGGTTGCCAAAACGAAAAAATATATACATTTTCAATCTGTTTTGAAATGAGCTTATCGGCATTTTCAATCAACATTTTCACAAAATATGTTTTACCGCTGTTTGAAGGACCTCACACAATTAGACTAAAAGAATGTTGTAATCTAAAATCAAAATTATCAGTGTCTCTAACAGCCATTTCAGAAACCATATAGTAAAGTTCTCAGATCAGGAAAAACTCAGTGTTTTATTTTTTAGTTGGAAAGCCTTTTTATTTCTCAGATACTTAAAATTGTCTCCTATTGTTAGGATAGTAGACAGGACGACATATCTCTGCTTAAATCACATCTTATTGTCTGAGCTCATGTGATGCAGGATACAAGCGGAAAAAGACTCGGCCCAGAGTTAAGCACAGCTGTCAAGAATGCAAACTCGGTTTTATCATTAATCCATTCAAACTTCTGTTTTTTTACGTGTCATCGGGCTAATTATTAAGATGTTGCAGGCAAAACATGATCAGTCTAAGAAAGTAACACAGAAGACGACAATACAATAGCTTCGACTACCAAAACCTATGAGACTGAACAACAGTCACTAAAAGGTGGACAGAACTGTGAGTGCTTAGGCAAAATTACTGTAAGAAAAAGTCTTTAGTGGACAGTTGGCCGCTGTAATGACAAAACTAACAATTTAACTGGTATTTAGTGAGAGCAGCAAACACACTACCAACCAGAAACGGAAATGAGTCAACATGCTTACCTCAGTACGTCACACGTCTTCCCCATGCTTTTGGAGGGGACTGTATGTTTTCTATAAATTACATTTTTATACTATAATTTCAGCAAATTTATTTTGAAAGAAATATTGTGTTTTTATCAACCTAATGAAAATATTTTATCTGATTATATCTACATTTAGTTGTCTTTTACAAATGTGTGGGACTTTTTTACCTCTAAAAAGTTGAGGATTGTAAAAAAGGGTGGGCACAGTGAGCTGCTGTTTCAGTTGCTGCTTGTTTATAGTAACTGTTAACTCATTGTATTTTCTGTCTGGGTTAAACTGCACATCTGTCCCAGTTAAATAATTAAAGTGTTTAAATATCAAATAGCAACACCAACAAAGAGTTAGGATGTTAATTCCTCTGCTCTCTCTTTGTCAAAACAAAAGTCTTTGCTACAATAAAATAAGAGAAATCATGGACCGTAACTGAGACCCATGGGAGCTGTGTTACTAGTCATGTAATGTGATCAAAGTGAGGATAATGTTGCAGCATGTAGGCTCACATTATGTATTTTCAGTCTTCAGCAATATCATTAATTGATTTTACTTCAATCACAGATGCCGGCACCCTTAATGCCTTAATAAAGGCAAAGATCAAGTCGGATGACCTCTACAGTGAATGTGATGTCTTACTTCAGTGTTTCCCACACACTGATTTATTTGTGGCGGCCCGTCACATTATCAAGACTGACCACGCTTATCTAACGTCTATCTAAAATGTTCAGCGCATATATTCACTCAGCACCTCCTCTCACTTGTCACTCTCTCTCTCTCTCTCTCTCTCTCTCTCGTGCTGTAATTCTGTGGGAAACACTGTGTTTGCAAACAATAACTGGAATTCACGTTGATGATTATGGGCAGGAGAATGAGTGTGAGCATTCTCAATGTGACAACCCTTTCCATTATTTTAGCAGGGTTTCCATTGCCAGCAGCCAGACCAATGTAAACCCTGCTACTGCTGATTGACTGAAGCTAAGCAGGTTGGGCTTGGCCAGTACCTGGATGGGAGACCACCTGGGAAAACTAAGTTGCTGCTGGAAGTGGTGTTGGTGGGCCAGTAGGGGGCAGTCTTCCCTCTGGTCCTAATAATAAGATCCCAATGCCCCAGTGCAGTGATGGGGACACTGCATTGTAGGAGCTGCCGTCCTTCGGATGAGACGTAAAATCGAGGTCCTGACTCATTGTGGTCATTAAAGATCCCATGGCACTTGTCGCAAAGAGTAGGGGGTTCCCCGGTGTCATGGCAAAATACCCAACCTGGCTGTCACCATCTGGCCATCTAATCATCCCCCGCAGTAATTGGCTCAATGTTTCCCTCCCTCTCCACCTCAAGCTGATGTGTGGTGAGCGCTCTGGCGCTTAATGGCTGCTGTGCATCACCCAGGTGGGTGCTACACATTGGTGGTGGTTGAGGCGAGTCCCCCACTTCCCTGTAAAGCGCTTTGAGTGTCTATGATAAAGCGCTATATAAATGTAATGCATTATTATTATTATTATTATTATTATTATTGTGTGACTGGTACCCTACAGGCCTTTTTGCTTGATTTTGAAGGACTAATATATTCCACCGTGTTGTCCACCTGTTAGATGGCCTGCATTAAAACATAACGGGGGTGCAGTTTCGGAGATGCGCTTTTTGTAGTCCATCTTCAGAACATTGTAGTTTCATCACAGCAGGTCATGTCAGTAACATCCACCGTCGCAAAATTACATTGTCGAGAAAAGAACAGTCGGATTCTCTTTTCCTGAGTCCTCATGGATTCTCCTTCACATCTTTCCTTTTTCCAGGACGTTTTCCATCAATATCAAGGAAAGGAGGTTAGGGAAGGAGACTTTTTTACTTTTTTTTTTTTTTTTGACGCAGCCATTGTCTACAGTAGTAGGTAGCGCTATAGCTTTGGGTGAAGATTGGCATATGGATGTGTTCAGGGACTGATATCATGCATGTACATTTACAACTTCCTGTTTCATGGTGAAAACTTCTTGTTGGGTGTCGGGCATCTGTCCCTGGGGATTTTTTATAGGTCTGGACATGATACATGTACCACAAACAATTTGTTCAATTTGGTGAAACATGACCCAGGGGCTGCTCTTTAGGAGGCGCTAGCGAGCAATTTTGCCATGCCTATGCATGAAAACCATTTGACAAAAAAAAATTGTGCAAAGCTTCATGAGTTTTTGGGCACGTTGAATTCCTTCAGTTTCAATAGAGGACCATTTTGTTGTATTGTTTCATGCTCGGGCCCTAAATATGTTCACTCAATCAAAAAAGACACTCAGTCAGAGCAGGTTGTCCCTGAACTCCACTGTTACGGCCCTAGAGCCGTGGATCTTGTGTTTTTATTTTGGTGTGTCTCTTCTCCTGTAGTTCTCCAGGTACTGCCCTTCCCCCCTGCCGTGCAGCTGCAATTAGTAATGGGCAGCAGCTGCACCTGATTCCCCAATTAGTACTTGGAGGATAAGAGAGCAAGGAGACTGCAGCAGAGGAGCTATGTAGCTGGTTTTGAGAGGAAAGTGTGTGAGGTTGGTCCTGTGGGGGCCAGCCTAGGTGGCTGTGTTTGGGTGCAGCAGGAGTGGAGCTGCGTGTGGAGCTGTGTGCTTGAGACTAGGGGAGCTGTGGGCTCGCATACTCCCTCGCAAGAGGGAGTTTGTTAAATGTGTTAATTTAAGTTGCTAGTTTTTGTGTTTTGGTTAAAAGCCATATCACCACCTTTTGTTAAGTAGTCTAGTTCTTTGTCTGTCTTTTCTTTTTCTCTATAAGATATATTTGTTAATAAAAATCTATTTGTTTGCACATAATCTGTTTCCTGTTTCTTTAGACCCGGTTTTCATTTATATTTGTTTCCCCTCTTGCCGCCTCTGGGCTTGAGCCACGTGAGGACGTAACATCCACCTCCAGTATAAGAAGCTTTATAACCTGTTGCAGTCAGACTAGTGATGGCAAGTTCGACTAGAATCTTAAAATCTCGTGAACTAAATCTAAATGAACTAATCTTTTTTTGTGTCATTTTGTTCATTTGAACTCCGTTGGTTATTGCGGCGCAGCAGCGTTCTCAAACACGAATGTCTGCCTGGCTTGTTTTAATTGACAAAGTATAATGCACAAATTCATCTCTTGATTACTCTCTATCATCATTATACAACCCCCCTTTGGCCAACAACCAAATTCAAACCATGTAAAAACCACAGAAATATGTTGTCTATATGTGATCCACTACTTTGGCTAAATCCTTCCATTTTCACAGTCTTTCCTGAGTAAACAACCAGACCAGCCATATAAAGGCTTACGTATATCATTACTATCTTTATCTCTAACATGTTCATTCTTACAGCAGCCTAACGTCCCAATACATGACTAAAATATTAATATCAGATTTGTGTATATAGAAGTAATAAGCTTGATACTAGGGATGAGCGAGTACAGCATTATCTGTATCTGTATCTGTATCTGTTAACCAGATGAATTATCTGTATCCGTATCCGTACTCGGATTGGGCGGGGCATATCCCGGAAGTGGGCGGGGTTTAACCCGGAAGTGGGTCGGGTTGTCTCGAAATGGGCGGGGCTTTAATGGTATGTTATTTTAAGCATGCAATTGATATGGGTTAATCAGAAATTGTACAAGAGAACAAGAGTTTTCATACTCAACATGACTTACTTTTTTAACTTTAAATCATTTCATGAACGGTTAACCTGCTCCAAGCAGGTTATGTTCCAGAAAAGAGATTAACTCTGTGAAAACGCTGCCTACTGACCAATCAGCTCTCTGGAAAATGACATCACCATCTGTAGGAAATCCCACAAACTGTTTTAGCCAATAGGCTGCTTTATGTTTTCAGGTGATGTGGAGAAACTCTTGACTATGGCGATCCTACAGAGACTGATTAAAAGCCTCAGGCTAATGTTGCCTACAGGTTTTTACAGCAGGATCAGCCTACTTACTGCCTTTAAATGTCTTTAAGATTTTTTATTTGCTCCCAGTTCATTTCACACAGCCTGACGCAGCCGTTAAATAAATGGATTTAATTTTCTTATGTGAGGCTGAATATGATGAGCAGGTTGGTATTGAAATAATAAATTTTAATGTGAATGTAGTCTGTCTATTTAGGTTAGTAGCCTAAAGCTTTCTTAGGCCGACTACAGAGACTGTAGTCATGTTCCGTCCCACCTTTTGCGATGTGGGCGCAAAAGGTGGCACGGTGAGTTTTCAGCAGCTTAAATGTTCAAATTCAGTCTTTAAAACATTACTTGAGCTCATTTTATGGCATGAAGGGATTTTTTCGTTTCACTGCTTTATGAAGTTAATTTAGAACAATGTTTGGAACACTTTTGAGTGTGTTAAATAAATTAATCTCATTTTTGAAGTGGCGACAAGTTTTTTTTAAAGTGAGGGAGAACGGCCGAGTCTTTTAATGTGAAACGCCGACACACAGCCGAGCTGAAAGAATAAGGCTAATATTTTTTTATCAACGCATTATTATAAACTACGCCTGTTCATTTAGACATTCACACTGACTGCGATTTTCTGTCTCCCTGCATGTGTCTGTTTCAGCCGTGCTGCTGTCTTATTTCTGTAGTGTTACAGTTTAATCCTCGATCGTAAAATATGACGCTCTGCTGACAGTGGACCTGTTCATGTCTCCTTGGTCATCTGCTGCTTATGTGAACGCGCTCCCGGCTGGATCGGAAACCCTGGGTTAATTTACCGAGTTGATAACCAGCTTCCTGGTGCCGATCGCGGTTCTTAGGGTTAGTGAAGCCAGATAACGAAAACATATCCTGGGTTTGTTGAACCCGCTTCGTGGTGCGGCAGGACAGGTGTGTGTGTGAGTGTGTGTGTGTGTGTGTGTGTGTGAGTAAGAGGGAGACAGAGAGGGCGGGGGGTTGTGTGTGTGTAGCTTAATTTGTAATATTATTTTAAATTATTTATTTATACCACAGCTACCTTTATGTTTTTTAAATACAACAAGAAAGTGTCAGACACTCAGGTGAAGTAAAAAAATGGTTAGAGCAGCTGACAGTTAAAAAAAATCTCCGATGACCGGCAGAGAGAGAGAGACAACACCAACTCAAACAGACCAAACCAAATTATTAACAAGCAGAAAGAAAAATATATTGAATACTGGAAAGAAACAACCAAAACACAAAGTAAATCACAATGTTATCTGACCCTAAAAAGAGAATTCACACTGGCAAATTACCTGAGGACAATAAAATGTCCTTAACTAAGAAAAATTATGACAATATACAGGCTGAGTGAACACAGCCTGGCCATAGAAAAGGGTCGCCACAGACAGAGCT
This sequence comes from Lepomis macrochirus, assembly GCA_024633595.2. Lineage (NCBI taxonomy): Eukaryota > Metazoa > Chordata > Actinopteri > Centrarchiformes > Centrarchidae > Lepomis > Lepomis macrochirus. The sequence continues at coordinate 36,936,010 of JALXJV020000005.1, read as the reverse complement.
GGCTACCACAGGAGGACAGACTCTGCTCCCAGTGTGACACAGGACAGGTAGAGACAGAGGTACACTTTCTAACCTCATGCCCCAAATATGAAACACTAAGAGAAAAACACTTTGCAAACATTGCCCAAATATACCCCGAATTCGAATCCCTATCAGACACACAGAAACTCCCCTATTTACTGGGAGAAATGCCCAAATGTCAAATAATTGCTGCAAAATATGTCTCCACATGCCATGAAGTGAGGACAACCAGTGGAACCTCAGACTGACAAATAATTGTACAAATTTAAAAATTATTTTTACTTTAATTGTTTGGTATTTTATTAATTCTTTTGTTTTACATTTTATACTTGATTTTTTAATCTATTAATATAACTATATACACACACACATTCTACTGTTTCATTTATTTATTTTAATATAATTCTTTTTTAGATATTTTTATTTTTAACACACACGCTCATCGTTTTTTTAGTTTTAACTTTTTAATGTATATATACTTTTTTTTAAACACACACACACACACACACTCGCTTTTCGTTTTATTTATTTATTTTGTTTCAACTTTTTAATATATATATACTTTTTTTTAACACACACGCACACTTACTGTTTTGTTTATTCTATTTTTAGTATTTACAACACACACACTGTTTTATTTATTTATTTTATTTTTTAATATATACATTTCTTTTTTTTTTTTTCTTTTTTTTCTTTTTTTTACACTTACACAAACACAGATACTTTGATTAGTTTATACTCGAATTCTATAATGAAATGTATGGGGGTGATTGATATGTTATATGTATTGGGATGATGTTATATGTATGATGCTTTGGCAATATTGTTCTGCAGTCATGCCAATAAAGCAAATTGAAATTGAAATTGAGAGAGAGAGAGAGAGAGAGAGAGAGAGAGAGAGAGAGAGAGAGAGAGAGAGAGAGAGAGAGAGAGGGCGCACAGTCAGCTAAGCAATAACGATTTTTTTTTTTCAATCCGAGTACAGATATTGACTCGTATTACTCGTACTCGTACTCGGCAAAAATGCTTTATCCGTACCGGATACTCGTTTCAGCCGAGTATCCGGCTCATCCCTAATAATTATTGTGGCAGAAACACGGAGCAGCTCGTTGTTGAAGCAGGGAAACCTACAGACAGAGAAAGCTGTGCGTCATGCGTAAAACCCAAAAGCACTGTTTTATCCAACTCTGTCCCTCTCTCTCTCTCTGCATCTCAAAAATGATTGTTTCCTGAATAAATAACAGCTGATAGCTGATGAGTGAAAGATTAGTTTCACCGGCGACATTCTGTTTATGGACTCACTGTCGGACATCACCATAAAACACGTAGTAACTGATGTGGGGAAAAACAGGGTCATATCCATCAAAAGAAAGCGATGCTCATTTCAACAACAGGATACTGTTAATGTATCAGAATCAATCCAGTGATCATCCAGTGTTTCCCATAGAATGACAGTGTAACTGTGGCGGGGGTGGGGGGCGTGCCTGAACCATCGAAAATCTATGCTAGCCTCGAAAATCCAGCTGCATTCTAACATTAACTTAGCTCTCCTTATTAGCTCGGCTCCCTGCATGCTGGCTAATATTTCAAGCTGGGTCTCCACACTGACAGGGTTGTGTTGGACAGATTTGTGCAGCGGAGCTCGATGAGGGAGAGACAGCGAGAGATAAATTGCAAATCAATCCGTGGCGGTCAGCCTTGATATTATGGCCGCCACAAATAAATGAACGTATGAGAAACATCTGACTTAGATGTTACAGTGTGAAGTCCACGTTTGCTCTACAGAGACTAAAGACGCTTTAAATGCCTGTTAATGGAAAGTGAAAGTTTTTATTTTTTACCGGCTTGTTAAAGAGCGACACAGGCAGCTTTCCAACAGGACCAGCAGTGCCATGTGTGCGCTCACTGATTTTCAGTTATATTATCAGTACAAAAAAGCCTTAAACTAAAAAAGCATTTGCCTGATTTTCTAAATGTTTGCATCTGCCCAGCTCTGTGACTGTGAGGAGCCCCGACACCAGGCGCTCTTCTGCGCAACTGCGCGCACAGACTGGATCATTTCGGTTAATGAAGCAAAATGCAGATTACAGACGGTTAAGTTATAAAAGGTATGAAAAAAATATATGGAAAATATAGCAAATTAAAAGTAGATTACTGGCCTAAATAATATACTGGAGTAAATAGTATAAAGGTGCAGTTTTTAAAAGGTGTGAACGGGAAAAGGTGCCGATTACCTTTTTAAAAAAAAATTATTTATTTTTGCAAATGTGCGTTATTATTTGTAACATGTTGCTACCCACCCTGCAGCAGGAGTCCTGTCTTCAGTTAGACTGTAAGTAACAGCAGCACAAAATAAACGGAATATTGAGGCACTTTGCTGCACCCCCCTGAGCGAACTCTTTTTTTAACTTTTTTTCAGCACCACCTTTGCCCTCTATCGCATGTTTTCTATCGGCCGACATGATTTCTGTCCGCGTTTCAACCATTTATTCAGTCTATTTCTGATGCGGAGTGTCTGATTAATTGATTGATTGACTGTCATTCAAACCGCTATGAGCCAAATCCGAAATCGCCGGGGAAAAAAGTGAGGGGGACAAAACATAGATTTTGAAATGTATAATGGCTCCATACGCGTATGCCTCACTCTGTTCGTCAAACACAAATGATTTTCTTCCTTAAATTAAAACACAAATATATATACAATAACCCATAATAATTAACCTGGTAATGGTTAGCTTGTTTTTTACATAAATGTGGTCACACTACCTTAGGTGTGCCACACATATATAAACATAATAAACTACATGTTCTCAATCTAGCAAGACCTTTATTCAACACGTTTTATAACACGTGAGAAACGCGACTTTTTGAATAATGACCTGAGTAAAACTGAGATGCTGCCTGAATGTTTTGCAAACTGTTAGTCTACTGTGAACTTTTGGTTTATAAGAGATGAGTTTTTTCACATCTGTCCAGCCCCTCTTTTTATGTGTTATTCAGTCTTTAAAGCAGAGACCAACTAGGCCTACCTGATCATTACTATATGCAGCTATTTAAATATGTACATACAGTGCTTGAAGTGGACAAAATTTGTTCTACATTTGAATGCATTGCATGTTTTCTTATATAAAATGTGTTTTAAATAAAGCTGATTCTGATTATTGTGCATTGGTTTAGTTGTTATTTAACATTTAGTTGCTGTTTTTCAGAACATCTTTAACAAAACCTTTCTCTATATCACCCGATCATTTAATTATTGCATTTAATCTGGCAAACCAAAAACGAAAAAAGAATCAATATTTCCTTTTTTCTGTTTTTCTGTATGAACCAAACATGAAAATTGATGTTTGTTTCCTTGATTTCAGCTCGAAATGGGAAATATAATAAACAAGGAAACCAAAACAAAAAAATAGGTCGAATTTAACTTTTCTTTTTTTTCTTTATTTCTTTTCTCATTTTCTGCCGTGCCGCCAGTTCCCACCTGGTACAAGCTCACGAAGCAGTGTCCCATAGCTGTATACTGTAGGCTGCATCGTGGAGCCTCCCGTCTCATGACGAAGGTACGTTTTGATAGTCTGTTTTTTTGGTATAATTAACAAAGGAAAAAGGCAGAAACGGGTCGTTTTTCCGTTTTTTCAATTTTGTGCCCAAAACGAAAAAACAACATTCAGCTTGATTTTTCGTTTTTTCGTTTTTTAAACGAAACCAAAAAACCAACATTCAGCACAATGTCTCGTTTTCCTTTCTTACTGACAAAACAAGTTTATTACTCAATATTTCCTTTCATTGGTGGGTGGGACTTCATCAGCCCCCTCCTTCTGATTGGTCAGTGTTCTCCATCAGTTGTGTCTGTGCTTTAGGCTGCTCTTCAAAATTAAGGTTCTCCCAAAGAATTTCCATTCCTGCTGTGACTCTCCCTCTTTGCCTTAAGACGATGCAAAGTCTCCACAAAATATACACTTTTTATACACAGTTTATTATCGAAAACTAATTAAATAATGCAATAAATCCGCCTTCATGATTAACAGTTTATGAGAGGTGGCGATTCAGCTGTATGATCAGTTTGCAGCATGTAGTTTGTGGTGCTTTTAAGCCGTAATTAATAAAAAAAAGGTGTTTCTGTTATTTAGCCTCACAGATTAAGGCTTATTTTAGTAAATACTGTGGACAGTAAAGTGTTCATGATATTATAAAGATCGATCGCACACCAAAAGGATTTACAAAATGTGACCAGCAGGTGTCGCCCTGCACCTCCCGCAGCTGTGATCACCTGGAGCCACTTGAGTTCATTCTGCTGTGTTTAAAGACTCATCACACCTGATCTGGTTTAAAGACTCATCACACCTGATCTGGCCTAGTTAGGCTTAGTTTTATACTCAAGTCTGCCGACATTTGAACAAATTCCTGAGGAAGAGAAAGAGGATTTGCACCTTTGCAGCCATGGATTATTATTTAGCACAATTCTGTCTGAAGCTTCTATCATCCACTCTGTACCTGATGTGATTTTGAAAAATAGCCTTGATGGTTGATGCAAGCCAATAAGACTAAATAACCAGATCATATTTTATTATTAATTACTTGCCCAGATTCGATCGAAAATAAAACAGCTGCTTTATGGAAACGCAATGAACATAAAGCCAAAAAAGAATTATTAAGAATTAAGTATTATCATGATGGAGAACCCAAATGCCAGCGCGTCACAGTTCAAGTCATCTGATGTAGCCTCAGCTTCAGACACAGAACGTTACAGAACAACTCAGACGGTCTGACCATGGCCCGGTGCCAGGATTAAGTGAGTTAAAAATGTCGAGGGGGCAAATCTTTATACAGTAGAAAAATGGTCTGTGCGCCGGGCACATGGTTAAAAAGGACTTAGTCTGTGAATTAGTCATGGGGGTGAAGGGCATAACATGCAATACACCAAACAGTGTCATTTCCCTTTTAAATCCAGCTGCGCTTGTACCTTTGCGCATTGCTAATAATGGCGCATTATGAAAAACACCAGTTAACTGACTGAACTGCAGACTCAGCAGAGAGGGAAGATGGACAGAAGTGTGAATGTGATCTAAAAACCATCTGTGATCATGAAGCCTGTGTTGCTCTGCAGTTTATGAGTGAAGAGTCAGAACTGCAGTCTGTTAGCAGACAGACGCTGTCTCCTCTATGAACCGCCTGGATTCTCACTGCGCTGCGTTAATATAAACTATGATAACCGGCCGACGGTCACATCTCTGCCCTGCACCGGTTTCTTTATTTTGTATTTTATTGATGTTTGAGTGTTGTCTTTAACGATTGACTTTCATGATTAGAGAGGCTGCTGTCGGTCACGTGCGCAATGAAGTCGCATCAAACAGCGTTTTATTTGAGCAGTAAAAAAGAAAAAAGTTTAAGTTATAAACTTGGCATGACAGGACAGAGGAAACTCTCCAGAGGAAACAGAAATCATTTAGACGCTCTGACGGAGGACTGATCAGGAGGACGGCTGCTTTACTCAAACAGTTTCACTGGATGAACCTGGACTGTGTGTGAGACCTTTAGGATGTGAAGAAGAACAAAGAACATCAATTACCATCCTGTCAGCGTTTCAGGAGATTTTAATAATCAGTTAAGTTATGCTGCCTCGTGCGTAAATGCGCACAGTGTCACAGTGATGCGCAACTAAAATAAACAGTAAAATACTGTGCCATCGAGTTTAGACCTGTTTTTTTGGGGGGGGGTCAATGGTGGAATCGCTTTCTGCTGACTCCATAGCAACGCGCCAACAGTGTGTCTGACCTCAGCTCATTTAAAGACCAACACTCACATGAGCTCACAGATAGACATAAGGGCATAACTTGGTCTCTTGGGGTGCAAATGCGGAATGAAACCAAGACACATCACTGTCCTCACGTCCCCACCATCAGACAGAAAGTACAACTGAGGGAGCAAAGCCCCCTCCTGCCCACCGGCACCGGGCCCAGCTCTGACCATGGGGACAACCGGAACCGTGGCGCACTGGCATTTGGGTTCTCCATCATAATAACGCGCACTCTTTCTCACAGCGCATACGTGATCGTCGCTCTCCACCACCCCAACTCGCTGTGTTTAGCTCTCTGTTCGCAGCACAAGTGTCATTGCTTCCAACCGACGCAGTTGTCATTTTCACGCCAAGCGCGCACGTTTTAAAACAGCAAATTATGCACTTGCGCCCGCTGTGCGCCCATGGGAGTGTTGTTCTTAAATAAGATGTGGTCACTCAGGCAAATTGTTGGCGCATCCCTATTTTGAAGCAACAGAAAGTGACTGTACCACTGACCAAGTCAACGGCACAGTATTTCACTGTTTGTTTGTTTTTTGGTATTTTGGAGCGCATTACTCCACTTTAAACTCTCAGGAATGTTAATTGATGTGTGTTCTTCTCCACATCCTAAAGGTCTCACACACAGTCCAGTGAAACTGGAGTAAAGCGCATGGAAACCTTTTAAATGACTGACAGCAGCCTCTCTAATCATGACAGGAAATCATTAAAGAAAACACCCATTCGGCAATAATAACCCCCCGACCGGTTCATCATAGTTTCTGATAATGTAGGGTAGTGAGGATCCAGATGTTTCTGGATAGATAGAAGAGTTAACAGACTCCAGTCTGCTTCTCTGATAAACCACAGAGCTGCAGATGAACATCTGGCTTCATGAGACAGTTTTTATATCGCTGTGAATCTGCTGTTCAATCAGTCAATTAATGTTTTTATACTGCGCCATTCATCCACTATTATGATAGCAATGCGCCAAGATGCAAGCGCACGCAAATCTGATTGGTTTGTTGGATGCTGCGCCCAAAACATGTCACGCGCTTAGATCGTTAAAACTGGACACTGTGACTTCTTCCTCTTCATCTGCTGTGGCACAGCGGAGGAGACATTTGATCACATCACATTTTACAGATGGTGGAACAGCTTCAATAACAGGAGTCCTGGGAACGTTTTGATCGGACCTGGTTCTAAATCAAGGCGCAGATCATTTATCATCAACTCAGACTGACACATTTCAGTATGCGGGTCTCTTACTTGTTCAACCAAGGTACAAGTTTAATCAACACAAATGACAACGTCGGCTATCGGGCTTCATTTATTATAATGATTATATTATTTACAATTAAGAAGTGGTGTGTCTTGACGTTCTCGTTTGATCACTGACGTGGGAAACCTCTGCCGCAGACAGCGGCCGTTTGAATTGGAAATTTAGGGAAACCAGAACTAAGCTTAATAATAAATTATAATATAATTATTTAGTCTTATTGGATTGCATCTGCCATCAAGGCTATTTTTTAAAATCACATCAGGTACCGGTATTGATGGACAGAGGCTAATTCTGCTAATCTGTGGCTACAAAGGTGTAAAACCCCTTTTTTACTCAGAAATGTGTTCAAATGTCGGCAGGCTTGAGTTGACGTAAAAATAGACCAGATCAGGTGTGATTCATCTTTAAACACAGCAGAATGAACTCAGTGAAGTTCTGTTTTTTCTCCAGGTGTCTCCAGGTGATCACAGCTGAGGGAGGTGCAGGACGACACCTGCTGGTCATTTTCTGTAAATCCTTTTGGTGTGTTTGCTGTTGGTTCGATGCCATCGATCTTTATAATATCATGAACACTTTACTGTCCACAGCATTTATTAAAACGAGCCTTGATCTGTGAGGCTAAATAACAGAAACACCTTTGTTTAATTCATCACAAACATGCTCCAAACTGATCATACAGCTGAATCGCCACCTCTTAAAAACTGTTAATCTCTTAATAATGAAGGCGGATTTATTGCATTATGTAATTAGTTTTCACTAATAAACGGTCATCTAAGTGTATATTTTCTGTAGAAATTGCATCATCTTAAGGCAAAGAGGGAGAACCACAGCAGTGATGGAAATTATTTGGGAGAACCTTTATTTTGAAGAGCAGCCTGAAGCGCGGACACAACTGATGGAGAACACTGTCCAATCAGAAGCAGGAGGTAGATGAAGTCCCACCCACCAATGAAAGGAAATATTGAGTAATAAACTTCATATTTTTGTTTTGATTAAAAAAACGAAAAGCGAAAATCAAACTGAATGTTGTTTTTCGTTTCTGGCACAAATTGAAAAAACGAAAAACGACCCGTTTCTGTTTTTTTCCTTTGTTAATTATACCAAAATAACAGACTATCAAAACGTACCTTGGTCTCTCATGCCCTCTCCTCTGGTGCCACCCACATTTTGGCTGCGGAGAAGGACCAAGGTACGTTTTGATAGTCTGTTATTTTGGTATAATTAACAAAGGAAAAAACCAGAAACGGGTCGTTTTTCCGTTTTTTCAATTTTGGGCCAGAAACGAAAAAACAACATTCAGTTTGATTTTTCCTTTTTTCGTTTTTTAACCAAAACCAAAAAACCAACATTCAGCACAATGTCAGCAAAATTTAACAAATCATGTCTTAGGGGGAGCTCATGTCTTACTGTATATAGAGTTAAGCTCCCCTGGCTCCTCCGTACGCAACCTGGGAGGACCTGAACTGTGACGCACTGGCATTTCGGTTCTCTATCATCACAACGCACTCTCACATTGCATTTGGAAACGTGCAGTTCATCAAAGGGGGTTCAAGCTGAAGTGTACCTATTTTGACTCAGCAGAGGAGATCATATTGGAAAAGCTTAAATAAGGTGACTTCCTGGGAGCGTTCCAAGACAGTTTCCAAACTTTTTTTTTATCGCACCTGGTTTCATGCTATGTCATATCAAGGTACATAGGCCTATAATAAACCAATTAACAATGAAGTCAGATTGAGACATTTCAGCATAATGGCCTCTTACTGACTCAACCAAGGTAGCCTACTGTAAAATATTAGTTTACTAAACACAGATGTGTGTAGTCAATTAATTGCAAAATATAGGCTATGATTATTAAGATAATTAAATGAGTTACAATTATATGAGTTGGTGTGCCTTGGCCTTCTACTTTGACCTTTGATGTGGAAACCCTTGCCTTAGTTTCATATCAGTTGAGTACAAAAGGAAAGTGTAACATTTTCAGTGCCTGTATTTCACCAGCTTTTTCAGTATCTGTCAAGCTAAGTTCTTTTGGAATGCTTGGTAGTAGGGATCAGTCCTGTCAACGGGTGGTTATTTGAAGGTTACCTGTGTCCTGCATGACTTCTTGAGGATCGTGAACTCACCTGGGATGCCCTTACCATCATCTGGAGACGAAGAAGCTGTGGGCAGCATCAAATCCTCAGCAGAGGCCAAACATTGCCAGAGATATTTGTTTACTATTTCTTTGCAGATACAGCTGCACCTTTTATGTCTTTTAAGAGCCAACAGTTACTTTTAAAACATCTGACAATCTAATGAAGATAGCATATATGTGCAAATGATTTGAGGTGTTTGAGGTTCTAACATCAACGTATTGTTTGCAGTCATTAAAACAACTGAAAAGCATGAAAACACCCACTCTCACCTACTCTTTAACAATTAGAATATAATAGTTTTGAAAATAAAACACAAACAGAAATGTTTTATTATATTCAAAAACAAAAAAGATAAAATATTTTGTGCAGAAGACTGCAAGGGAAATAACCTTACTAACATCCCTCATGGCCTTGTCAGCTACCCCTTGTGAAAATGTATTTAAACTTGTCTCTCCCTCTTCTTTCCCTCTTCTTAATGCAATCAGTGCAGAACAAATTCTGAACAGAAACTATTCATCTTAAACAGATACACATAATAAATGGTCAGTGTATATGGGCATGAATGTGCATGTGAGGGGGAGTACTAGGTGTAGCTGACGAGACTATGACCGAACAAAGCTTTATAACATTCCTCACAGTCTTGTCAACTGCATCCCTTGACAAATTTCTTACTGACAAGTAAAAAAAAAAGTAAAAGGCAACAGCTGTCATCTTTATGGCAGGGACCTGAAAAAGTCTAGTGCTGCAGACAGTCCAGCTACCTCTGTATACACAGGCTCTTCATCTCTGCACTTGAGGCACTGGAAAGATGTGTTCCTCCACTCCTCAACACAGGCCTTACATCCCAACAGACTCCGGCAGCAGGAGAAAAACATGGGCTGAGTCATTGTGTCTTAAAAAGACAAGAAAATGGGGAAATATATTAAAAATTACTGAAAAATATTAGGCAGTTTTTCGAAACTTGCACTGAAACTGAAATAAACACTGGTTGTGGTTGCCACACCAGATATATGTAATAGATGAAAAGTAAAGGTAGACAAATTTCTATCTTGTCACGTGAAGTCACTGATATAAAAATTACATTAATGCAAAACTAATTTAAACATATACAGTAGGGCTGCAACAATTAGTCGATGTAATCGACGACATCGACTATAAAAATTCGTCAACGTGAAATTTCATTGTTGGCGCATTGTAAGACAGAGGCTGTTTAATGGAGAGACAGCAATCTTCTTATTAAGAAGATTTCTGGTTGTTCATTAAACATGGAATGCTGGTGGCAGTACCGCTTCCACTGTCTGCTTTTACTGTAAGACCAGGTAGATAGGTAGGTTTATTGTCACAATACAAAAAGTTATAGAGTGAAATTGAGTTTTGTAACTCCCTTCTGCTACATAGCAGACAGTATACATTAATATACATAGACTTCTCATGAAAAAAAGCATTCATGCAAGAAACGGAAAGCAACGGAAAGAGAATAACAGCAGAACACTTTTTTGTTTTTACAAGTTTTCTACGCTTTAATCACTAGCTACACTTTTTTTGTGAGAAATCAACTGTGTAGAATTTGAATTTTGGCCGTTTTAACGTAAGTTGGTGGCCAATTGAAAATGTTTTTGGGGTTGAGCACATCCACAAGCACCCGTAAGGTTCTCCGTGTCAGCCGGCCAGCCAGTCTCGATCCACAGAGCCCTCTGGTCCCGGTTACTCAGACCACTGCAGCAGCAACAACAGAGGAAAGGCAGTTTCCTAAACATTCGTTTATTTGTCCGCTACAATATCAACACTGACCGCCACATACTGATTTTAGATTTATTTTACCAGGGCTAGTTAAAATCGTATTTGATTGCAGATCAGCACCGTAGTGCATCCGTGCAGCACATTCGAGCCCCTCACTTGTCTCTCTCTCACTCTCATGAACACCGCAGCACAAATCTGTCCAACACAACGTGGCCAATGTTGAAGACCCAGCTTTAAAAAAGTTATTAGTAATGAGTAATGGTTTAAAGTAAATGAAGGAATATTGTGCTTGTGATGGAGCCTACAGAACATTCTCCACCAAGTTACTGACTAAAACTTATAAGCACTTTGGAAAAATTAACTACAGTAGCATGAAAGGGGACTGTTAGTGTACAGTTGTGGTTATAGTACTTGCTTTAAATTTCCTTTTAATTTTATATAGTTCCAAAGCAAAAATCTTTGTTAAACAGTTAAAAGTTTTAAAGTTTGTTTAAATCAGTGGAGTCGCGCACGCTGTCTTGTCTTCTTCCCTCGTTTGCCCCTGGCATTGATACTGGTGTTCATTCTGAATAGTAAACCTTGTTAATTTATGGTGTGTGCAGACTACACGACTTTCAGCATCGGCCGATGGCCATGCCCTTCACACTGCACAACTCTTGTGACGGGAGTATTGACGTCGTTGTGGTGTGTAACTGATCGGTGACAGAGGGTCACACACTACACGAGCTGACAGCGACTGTGTCACCCGACGCTGGTCTCCAAACCATATAGTCAAGAAAACACATGTGAAATATGAAACAGGGGATGATGCGAACCTGCAGACAAAACAGCTGTTTGTTATTATAAAGATAAAGAAATTCTAAAGAGAAAAAATCTGTGTGAAATAATGTATTAGCACATGCAGGTAGCAGGGATCTTCTGAGCTACAGAGAGAGCTGAGGGGAGACAAAAGTGTTTTGCAGTGAAAAAGTAGCTTCCTGCTCTCATTGGCTGGATGTGGATGTTAAGTCGGCAGACATCAGCGATGTGTCAGAAATGTGTCGGGGAGCCGTTTTGACAGTCAGTAGTTCACACAAAGCCGAGCTTGCGGAGCGGCAAATCGGGCTAAAAATCATGTAGTATGAACTAGGCTTTAATGGTAACGTTACCTAGTTAGGCTGTCTGCTGGAGTAATTCAGTTTAAATATATTTAATAACTTAAATTATTTAATTAGGGTTAGGGGGCGACAAAAAATAATTGTGACTAGTCGACTAAAAAATAAATAATTAACAGATTAGTCAACGACAGTTAACACATTGTAGTGTTAATACTGATCACCATGGTATTTGTAAAAAGTGATGTTGAGGTGAGTGGGGGCTAACATGAAATGTAATACATTTTCTTATTAAAAAATTTATAACAGAAATGCAGATGCAGAATGATAGAATGATAGAATATATATAGAGAACAATACCTTTGCAGATCAAACATGCAAATGCCTGTTTGACGTCTTGCATTTGTAATGGCATCAAGTCACGGCTGGCAGCCACTATGTCAGTGATCTTCTTAGTGACTTCGTCTAAGCCATGGGATGCCTCCAGCAGGTCCTCCACATGGTCCCTCAGTGTGTGAACTTCATCTGCCTCATTTCTGCATTGGGCACATTTTGCTAACAGTTAGAACTTTCAAACAGAATATGAATTAATTTTGCAGAGCGGGGTAAAGTTATGTGTTGCTTGACAGTGAAATAAAGTAAAGTACATCATGATCCGCAAAGATCATCCAGTGCTAAATATTTACATATTAAATAAGTTTTCTATTTAATATATTTTTCTTCTTGATGGACCAGTACAAACCCTCTCCAATTATATCTAAACAATACCTAATTCTTGATCTTCTTTGACGCCAGCGCCTAAAGGCAGAAACTTCAACAGCATGGACCTTCCTTGCATTCTGCTTCCAGTAAAAAGATCCTTGATGAGAAATGCACAACACGAGAGAATTTAAAAAGGGGACACACTGTTGTACTGCCATTACCATTAATCAAGGTTTCACAAGGTTTCACCAAGTCATATTTAAGACTTTTTAAGACACCGCGCAAACCCTAAAATACATACAGTAAATATTTGCCATCAATGAAATTTCAATTAAAAAAATATTTCAAACAATTCTTACCACTTGTTCCTTCAGACTCCATGATTTCATTCCCGAGAGTGTCTGTAAGGATGTAGTCCTCACTGTTTCCCATGGCCACCTTCACTTTTTCAAGGATCACTGGTACACTTGCCTCTGCCTCCACGAATCTAATCCTCCACAAATGACCCATGTTTCCAGTTGACACTGGCTGACTATGTCGAAATGCAAACTGCCGTGACGGAGCTGGGACTATCTGCATCCCTTGACTCTCCCCAACCTCTCCCCCATGAACCTCATAGTGACCACGGTCACAGAGGTCCATGGCGCTGAAAGACCCATTATCCATGGGAAAAATGACAATGTTGGATGCATCAGTGATGTACAGGTTAGCTAGGTTAACCTAAAAAAAATGAAAATACAAATAATGATGTAAATAATTTTTCAATTATATTGTAAAATATATTTAAAATATTTTCCATATTTTTGCCAATATGCCGTGGTGGTTCAGGAGTTAGCTACCATTGCATCTAACTTAACGTTATATGGCCTACATTAAAAAAATTAAGCTAGCTCAGCAATTTTGAACATACCAGTTTTGAACATACCTGAAAAATGTGGGCGATTCTGTCAACTCGCATGTCATCTATTTTAAGAGTGACTCTCTTGCCTCCTCTGAAAAGAACAAATGTCTCCATTTTATGGTTAGTTGGTTGCGGTCTGCACACTCTGAAGCGGGAGTCGGATGGGGATGTGGAGGGAAAGAGGGCAGGTGTGCGAGACCAATCAGGGACTTCAATTGGTAGGAAACAAAACCAAAAAAATTCAACTGCTGTTGCGCATCATCCATGCCGCCCGCCAGATCTCTTCTACGCCTGCGCTGACCTCAGCGCCTTTACGACCACCGGAAATGATATTGCGGAGTTTTCCTCAATGACAATGGAGTCCAGTTTGTTATCATACAAAGAAGTAATACAAAGTATGATAACACATGGTCATTCTGATCAAGACATATCCGATCATCTCCAGTTTGAATGTGGATTGACTAAAGGTTTCTCCAAAGCAAACATTCGTTGTTTTTGCGCCCAAAACGGCATCAGCAGACAGCGGGTGCAGGATTCACAATTGGAAATCGAGGTTGCTAAAGCAATTGATGAGGTAAGCCACCATATAGCGTTACACAGAAATATTATTAAATTTAACATTCAACTTTGAGAATATACGTAATTGATTTATTGAAATGTCACTGAACACCGCATCACCAGGCTCAGAATCTTTTTAAAAATTTGTGGTTACTTGTGGCTCCTGTTATTTCCTGCAGTGCATTTCATTGGATCAGCATAATGACAAAGATTAAAGTAATCTAATTCTTTTGTATCAACAATAAAATACACATAGAATCTTATTTATTGGGCTTATTTCTTTTATTTCAGACTGGGCCAGCATATGGGAGAACAATTATGACTGGTTATCTGGCTGCAAAAGGCATCCGAGCATCCGAGGGACGTGTTGGTCATGTCCTCAGACATATTCACCAGCCATATCATGCAGATCGGTATTATGTAGGTGTTACTGACTAATGTGACCACACCCTATAAGCAGTGTTTCCCGCAGAATGACAGCCTGGCAACAGCATTAGGGGGTGGGGTCGTCGTCCGGTGTTTGGTTTAGCGGGATGTAGCCTATTTGTATTTCTCGTAGCCTATTTAAGCCTAATGCTTATTTCAGCCTTTTCATGTTCACTCACTACTTGAATCTGCTCCCTTACCCTTCAGTTCCAATTAATCCAGACTTGTAAGTTCACACACAACTACAAACAATCCATCCATCCATTGTCAACCGCTTATCCTGCGTACAGGGTCGCGGGGGGGGGCTGGAGCCTATCCCAGCTGACATTGAGCGAAAAGCAGGGTACACCCTGGACAGGTCGCCAGTCCATCACAGGGCCCAAAACCAGGTCGATGCGTGGAGTGGACAGAGCAAGCCCCTTTTCCATCTCCCTGCTCCAAAAATCAATTTAATATATGGTCCCTAACAAGTAAATAATGCCATGTAGTATGGGCCTACTAGCTAATTACTCTCTCTATCTTTCTTCGCAAAATACTAAAATAGGTCTCCAAATATACCTGCGTGGCCCGCCCAAGTAAAGTCTGTGTGGGAAACACTTCTAAGAAAAGTAATTGTTTTTGTTTATTATTCTCAGAGATCAAGGAACTTAAACCCAGTGCCATACAGTGCAGAGTACATGGGGCACAAACTGCACATTGACCAGAATGAAAAACTGGTAATGTTTGGGGTGACCCATGTCCTATCGGTAGATGGTTTCACCAGCAAAATTGTCAGCCACTCCACAATGCCAGTAAAAAACAACCTTACCATATATCAAGAGGTTTACAGGTAATGCACAATACACTGTACTCTGCTGTAATATGGTTAAAAGACTATGTTTATCAACAAAGAAAGTCATCTTTCAGTACAATATTAAATGCACTGGCTTATTGTAGTTGTAGCTTTACTGCCCCTTATCTGACTAAATCTAGATTTAATACTCTTTACACTGCTGAAAGTCAAACTGTTATCAACAACTAAGTAATTCATTCTGTAGTTAAAGCACTTGCCTAACTGACACTCAAAATCTGCTTTAGCAATGCTTATGTAGCAACATGAATATGAATTGCTTGTATTGATACATGTTGTAATGCCTTGTGTTTTGCAGAAGTGCTGTCCTTGAGAATGGAATGTGGGACCAAATCAGGGTAGATCATGGAAAAGAGTTTTATCTAACTCTTTTCATGCAGGAGAAATTGGCAGGCTACAGGAATAACACAGAAAGGCAGCCATACATGCAAACACGGTCAACACACGTGAGTTGGTTAATGTGTCTTTTCCTTAGTCACTCAGCTGCTAGTAGAGAATACTCTTGTCTCAATGTCTAACAAATAGCTATACAGCTGACTAACCTACTTTTAAGATTACCAGCTATTTCCTCTGAAAAGCTAGATGGTAGTGATGGGCAAAGCAAGGCTTTGTGAAACATTGAAACGGTTGAACCAATTGTTCCAGTGTTGTAGCCCTAATGGTTTTCAAACTAACTCTCTCCACATTACCTGCGAGCTACCCAAGCAATCACAGATGATTGACTTCCAGTCACGTAGGCTATTCATGAAGCACGTCAACATCCAGGTAACACTTTGTTTGGGCTGATCTAAAACAACTGGTTACCTTGAGCGATCTTAACAAAACATTTTTATCAAGGTGTTTTTCTCGAGGCTTCGGCATTATTGGCCACTGCATTACAGCCCCCTCACACTATGACACGTGATAACTTCTAAACAATGACGATCTAACTTTGACAATACTGTGAAGATATGAAGTTACTGTCAACACGGAGCCACAAGGAGAGAGGAGTGGAAATATTCTGCCATTGATTAGATGTTTAGACCAACACGATTTGGAGAAATCACCATACAAAATCCGTAGCTAAGTAAAGCTGAAGTTGTTTCAACAATGATAACTGAAAAGTGGAATAATGTCTCACATTTGTTATATGTCAAGAATTCAGAAATATTCAGCTGTTTTGGGTTTTTTTCATAATTGACATCCCCAGCCTTGGAAATGTTTTGTCACATGGAACATTTGTTGCTGGCAAAGGGAAGTATTTTTTTGGCCTACAGGTGCGGATATCCAACACATTCTCATCTCAATGCGTCATATCTGACGCTTTCATCCGGAGTGACAAAGCGTAAGTATTTTACTCTAAAGGTACCCTTCCGCGTCCGTATGAAACGCTCCCGTTTCCTACGTTAAAGCAATACAAGGGAGGCTAACCCTACCTGTTAGCACATCGGCCGTGAGCCCAATGTGCGCAGCTGTAGGGTTAGCCGGTCGACATGCATACATTCAGTGACTTGGGTTTAGGCACTAACATTTCGGATGGTTGTGGTTAGGGTAGGGGCTCCGGGGGGGCTGTCAACACCTTTATCACGAACTTAGCTACCTAGCTAGCTACCGCTAGCTAGCTAGCACTTCCGGTCCGAACCGGACGCCCCGGAGCGTCTCATACAGACGCTTCCAGAAGCGTTTTATGAGAAGCGTTTCCATGAGACGCTTCTGGAAGCGTCTGTATGAGACCTTTCGCGTAAAATACTTACGCTTTGTCACTCTTTCTCAAATCGTCGGTATATGACGCCCTGAGATGAGAACGGGCTCGGATATACTACAGCACGTCGCTCCTGCTGATAAATCAAATGATTGCGTGTCCTTAGAACAAATCTGTCAAATGTGTTAGAGGCTGATGTGCAGTTTGTTCCAAACACTGTGAATCAAGTGTAGAAGTGTCAGCTGTGCCACCTGTTGAAACAGGCTGCACAGAAGTCTTGCTTCACTGCGGTCATGTGACATTCACGTTTTGAACCACACTTTGGAGCAGTGGTTCGAAACGTCTGTGCTTCGTGACCTCGACACAGCGTCGACACGTCAGTATAAAGCGTCCCATTCCCATGAGACGTTTTTAAACCTGGTGCAGGAATGGATGTAAAAACACAAAGCTGCAAAAGGAAGGAGATGGCTAGTTTTATTGCCTTTTATACATACAGTGTGCTCTTTACAGAACTCATCTGGTTCTTGATCTTGTGGTCAAACGTGGATTTACTGAGAGTGGTTAGTATGGTGCAGATTAGTTATGATGTTACTAAAATCACAATTTAACATTTGTCATTGTTGTTTCCTCTCTCAAACTGACAGAATCATATAGTAGAAAGGATGTGGCCAGAGGTAAACCAGAGGGTAAACTACCCACTGAAAGGGGCCCTCATCCACCTTGTGGACCAGGAGGAGCTGAATTTAGAAGACAACATGACGCGGTTCTGCGTGTCCACACTAACTTGTCAGGTGGCTGCAATTGGACTTGATCGGATGGTGCAGTCCTGGAATGCACACAGGATTCAAGGTTTCTTTAATTTCATAATTTCCATTATAAGCTCCCTAAAGATATACTTCTGTCAAGGTGCACTGATATGGATGATGATATGTAACTGAAGTCTTGTGTTTAGTTTTGATTTGCTTATTTTATTTAGGCAAGGGTATCCCCAATCAACTGGCTTTAGGTGGATGCCCAAAAAAACTGCCAGGAGAGCTTTTGCCAGAGGCTGCAGAGGCTGCAGACTGCTATGGCCAGGAAGTGGGATCCTCTTTGACACATGTGTCACTATTTGGCCGAAACCCATTTTCCACATTGGATCACCAGGCAGCAGCTGAACAAGAATTTGCACGGCACAATCCAGACATTTCAAAACTCTTTGACTGTGCCGTTAACCATGAACCAAGGCCTTTTCAAAACGGAATTAAGGACCTTATCGACATTGTAAGAAGACATGTGTAGAGAGCAGTATGTGCATAGTGTAATAAGTTAAGACCTGTACCTCATCAACAAGAATCTCAAGTTCAGTTTCTGTACAATTCTTGTTGTTGGTCTCTTGCGCTAGTTTTTGATGTAATTCCCTATAACAGACATTTAAACCTATTTTCTTATTTTTGAATAAATGAATTGTTTGATTAAGTCTGTCAACTGCATACTTACATGCATGTTTTAACACAAGTAGCAGGCATAAGTGTACAGATAGTTGATTTCAACATTCAAAACTAAGCTTTTTCCATTTTATTTCTCCCATCAACTTTTATTATGGAGGCTGGAGAGTGGGAGAGTCTGTCAGCAAGAAACACGTTTTACTTAATGTATTCTCATTTCTATTCAGTCACGTGTGAAGCTGATCATTCATTTGTTTACACCAAATAGACGACAATCAAACAGTAAAACCTAAGGAGTAAGACAAGTAACTAAACTGCATAAAGTGTAATGAAGTAAGCAAAGGAAAATAAAGCAAGCACATCCAGTCATCTCACTGGCTGCATCTGATGAAAGCAGCAGCGGCTCGGCAACCAAAATCATCTGATGAAAGAATGAACGAAAACTGCATGCGCAAAAAAGACAATCGTTGAACTGACACAATGAAACACAGTGATCAATCAGTGACGACTGATGTGACTTGCAAATAAACCATGCAGTGGTGTTAAAGGCTATCAGAAGAGGGAATAAACTGAAAGCCTAAAACTGAGCGTCGACTCGGTTACATCATTTCACATTCCCTGAAACATTTATCCTAATAAATTCAAACACACCATGGTCAGATTCTGGGTTATTCAATAACAAACTCACAATCAGAATCAATAAACATAAATTCTGATAATAGAGGTATTGTACCAGTAGAAAAGACCCTGTGCCTCTGAGAAGAATTAGGCTACAGTAACCTATTATTCATGTGCAGGTGTTAACAGCCGCAGAAAGAATCGCGCTGCTCTGCACTGAGAACTGAGACAGTACCAACACAGTCCACATGTGTGCAGACACAAACTCCATCAAAAGTCTATCCAGCTGTTAGATCCGACTGACAGCTGATCCAGCTGTGATCAGCTGCCGCCGTCATCAGAAACGGACATCGCTTCTTGTGGGGCTGTGGAGGAAAGGACGTCTTATGTCCAAAAACATATTTCCTCATTCCTCTCTTATTGCTTGGTTGGAAAAGACGCAAGTGAGGGAAACCTGGATGCAATTAAGAGACTTGAAACGACTTGATTGAGTTTTTGAATATAAGCATCATCGAGTAGGCTACTGACAGCTGCCATAGCAAGATGCTGGTTGGACAAAGGTCCAAACCTCCTTTTTCTTTCTCGGGGATTTGTGCGAATATGTGCATTCTTGAGTAAAAAAATAAGCTAACTAGACCAAGATGAATCTGCAAACACAGCAGAATAACACTGAGCACGTTTTCTCAAGTGGCTCCAGGTGAGCTGAGGGAGGTGCAGCGCGACACCTGCTGGTCATATTTTGTAACTCAAGTGTTGGTTCAATGCCATCGATCTTTATAATATCATCAACAAAACTTTATTGTCCACATTTACTAAAATAAGCCCTGATCTGTGAGGCTAAATAACAGAAACACCTTTTTACTAATTACGGCTTAACAGCACCACAAACTACATGCTCCAAACTGATCAGCTGAATCGCCACCTCTCATAAACTGTTAATCTCTTAATCTTGAAGGCGGATTTATTGCATTATTAGTTTTCGATAGTAAACTGTGTATAAAAAGTGTATATTTTTGTGGAGACTTTGCATCGTCTTAAGGCAAAGAGGGAGAACCACAGCAGGAATGAAAATTCTTTGGTAGAACCTTATTTTGAAGAGCAGCCTGAAGCACAGACACAACTGATGGAGAACACCGTCCAATCAGAAGCAGGGGGCTGATGAAGTCCCACCCACCAATGAAAGGAAATATTGAGTGATAAACTTGTTTTGTCAGTAAGAAAGAAAAACGAGACATTGTGCTGAATTTGTTTTTTTGGTTTTGGTTAAAAAACGAAAAAAGGAAAAATCAAACTGAATGTTGTTTTTTCGTTTCTGGCCCAAAATTGAAAAAACGGAAAAACGACCCGTTTCTGGTTTTTTCCTTTGTTAATTATACCAAAATAACAGACTATCAAAACGTACCTTGGTCGAGAAGAAATGCGCGCATGCAGTGCTGAGAGCATCACGCTACAAAATTAACACAGTTACAGTAATGTATTACTTTTTTGCTGTCACACAGTTATATAACACATTACTAAAAATAAATCGGTAATATTTTACCCTTTACAATCTCAGTAACGCACATTACAACACATTTTAACCCGAAATGAAGTGATGTTTGTTTTTATAATTCAACAACACCAAGAAACATTTAGACACCGGAAAAACAAATCCACGAGTAAAAGAGAAACGTTATTTCCTGTTGCTGGAATCCTGTGGTCGAGATTGTAGGCAGGGTGCAAACTACGGGGGAGCTCAGCTCCTCTTAACAAGACGGCAGCTCCCCTCATGGGTCATGGGTAAATAGATTTATGTAGGCTTTGTGTTTGTGCTTTAACGTATTTAATGATCAGATGCGCACAGCGCCTTTGTTAGTGGGGACACAGATTCATCCTATTTCACCCTTTAAAAAAGTTTCAGTGTCAGTTCATTGCAACAAACTGAACTTGCCCGTGAATCCGACTCTTTCTCTTTCTGCTGCTTCTTCTCTTGATTAAAGATCGACGCTGCTGTCGGACTATTCAGTTCAAAAACACCAAAGCAGTCTGCGAGGTAGAAATAGTGAACCAGATGAGAGCTTTTATTTTGAAACTTAATAATAAACTTAATAATATTTGGAGATATAACAGGCTATTATGAGAATAAAATATCAATCTTATCAGAATGAAGTCATAATTATTTTTATTTTAACAAAATCTACCTGCCCCTCCGCTGTGTATTACCCTGACAGACACAGAGCCCGTCTGGGACTGCACTCGTACATAACTCGGACACATTTACGAGCGGAGGTGGAAAACCGAGACACTTGTGATCAGACATAAATCTCACATCTACATAAATGTTAACTTTAGCACCTCTGATAAAGTGCAGCTCACAGTGGCTTCAGAGGGAATGAAGCATTCTGGAGCAGAGAGACGGTCAAACAGAGCAGAGTGTCTCTTAGCGAAGAGGACAGAGACACAGAGGACAGGTGTCTGTGTGGCGGTCAGGCTTCTCATTTGGCAGAAGCTTTTATCCAAAGCAGGTGTGTCATGTTATAGCTGCTCTTGTTTTGTAAAGTCCGAGGATGTTGTTTGACGTTTAACTCTTTAAAATAGTCCAGTATTGAGAGTGATCCCTGAAACATGAGCTCTGATGTACCAGAGAGTTGACGGCTTTAAAACGACTTCCTGTTTCCTTTAAAGTGCATAAAAGCATCCTGGGTAGGAGCTATAGACTGTTCTTCCTTTTTCTTTATGTTTTAAATTAGTTCAGTCTGTTTTGTAAATGAGTGTTAGATTCTTACCTGATGATGGTCTAAGGACCAAAGCATCAACATTAGTTCTTTCACAGAGTTTCTCATAGAATGCACCTCTCTAACAGACTTATGTTTTAGGGATTAAAGCTGTGAAACCTTAAAGTGAGAATGAGCATCCAACTTGCATCAATTCTCTCTCTGCTAGAGCAAATGTGTATTTTTTCAGTTGCGTGTTGGAGGTTTTATGATAATTTGTAACTGCTGACCACATTAACCGCAAAATGTACAGTCTGACATCCTCTTCAGTGACGTGTTTTCCAGCTTAAACACTGACCCATTTTAAATAAATGAACAGGCTTTGGTCAGCTTTCTCTTAAAAATAGCTTGTCTACAAACACTTTTTACATATGAGGGGAAATTCAAGCAGTTTTTTTTTACTACAATTGAAATTAAGCTACAAATAACAGATACCAAAGATATTCAAGAGTTCATGAAATTAAAAGCACATAATTGACCTGATCATTAAAGATCAAAAACTGAAAGATTTATTTTATTCTCACTCAGCTACTGTTGGTAAAAAAGAGGAAGCTCAGTTATAAAGCTAAAGCTGAAATGTGTTCCTTAACTAAAGGTTCTACTAAGAGGAGGGATTTTTCTCCAGCTGAAGTTTTTATTTTATGTTTTATTTGGTCATGGCTCACAAGAACATATTCCTGCCTGCATTAAGAGATACTTACAGTTACAGTCCCCATAGAAGTTTCAGTAAAACAAAAAGATCTAATTAAATAATCATGTTTTTCACTAATGTAAATTAAAATGTCACCCATGTTCTTTATAAATGTTTCCTGAAATGTGGATTTGTTGATTTTTGGATTTTTAAAAAACTTTTGTTTTAAGTTGTGGAAAATGATGTTGAATGCTTAACGTATTAAAAGTAAATCCCCTCGCAGGACTGAATGACCCGTTCAAAGTGTTGCTTTTCATGTTATATATATCATATATAATATGTATTATTAGATTATTGTTACTGATGCATTATTACTGAGGACCATATGAATGAATCATTTTAATGTTGTAAAATTAAAGTAAATTAGGTAAATGTGCTGAAGTAAAAAGTACAATATTTTCTCCTGAATGTATTGGAGAGGAAGTGAAATGTAGCAAAGCAAATAATTAAGTAAAGTACAAGTACCTCAAAGTTTACTTTAGCAAAAGTACTTTCAGTTCACTTCTGCTCATACACCTGTATAATAACTTCCTGTTTGCAAACTGTGGTCTGTGGTCTCTAAAGATGACAGTTAGCCCCTCGTTGCTCCAGTGGCATGTGGCCTCTGACTTAAATACCAATTGTGAGTCGCTTTGGATAACAGCGTCAGCTAAATGAATAAATGTAAACGTAACTCTCTTTTGATTTAGAAAAAAGCGAAGCATCAAAATTGTTTAAATTTATTTACAGCTTTTGTGTGTGAAGAGTTCTTTAGTTTTTTCACAGAGTTTCTCATAGAATGCACCTCTCTAACAGACTTATGTTTTAGGGATTAAAGCTGTGAAACCTTAAAGTGAAAATGAGCATCCAACTTGCATCGATTCTCTCTCTGCTTGTCAAGTTCAAAAATAGAGCAAATGTCTACTTTTTCAGTTGGTTTGATATATTGCAAAGGTCAGAGATGGTGTATATTTGTCTGATACCATAACATGACAAAAAGGCTGCAACTGGAGAAAAGTTATACATGAGAAGATATCGACTGCAGCAAGCAGATGTGTTTTTGTTTCTGGAGTTCTTATGAAATTTGCAACCACTGACCATGTTAACCGCTTCCTTAGCAACAGTCTGTCTTTTCAGAGTTTTCAAACCTTCTTATCTCCAGCTGATCGCTAAGAGAAGACATTTCATGTTTGCTATTGAATAAAGTGGAGAGTTTTGTCTGGAAGCTGCTGACTGGGTCAACAGAGGCTGAACACTGAGGAGACATGGAAGCTGTGATTGGACTGTTGCTGATGCTACTCGGAGTCTCTCATGGTGAGCTGATTAACTTGTTTAATTGGACACATTTTATGCAGTTATGAGATAAATACATTCAAAATGTAAAGTCTGACATCCTCTTCAGTGATGTGTTTTCCAGCTTAAACACTGACCCATTTTAAATAAATGAACAGGCTTTGTCAGCTTTCTCTTAAAAATAGCTTGTCTACAAATACTTTTTACATATGAGGGGAAATTCAAGCAGTTTTTTTTTACTACAATTGAAATTAAGCTACAAATAACAGATACTAACAGATGTTGAAATTTATTTACAGCTTTTGTGTGGAAACCTACTGTTACGGCAGAGAGGATGGAGCTCACTGTTTCAGAATTCACTTTAGTAAATTTACTTAATTACACTTCACGCCTGGGCACATTGCTGTGTAATTCTTCTCTGCACAGGAATAAGTAACAGGTCTGAGAGAAACAGCTGCAGTGAACCTCCTGTTTCTGTGACTTTAATTCCATCTCATTGTCATTCATCTTGCTGTACTTATATTTTTACAACTTGCAGGTGTGGAAACATGTGATGGCAGACAGGATGGAGCTCAGTGTTATGGAGCTTTGGGAGGAAGTGTGGTCCTCCGGCTGATGGACAGCGCCTCAGTAATATATAGATACCAGTTGTTCAGCAAAAAAACAAAAATACTTGAAGGGAGAATGAATCTGATTCTGTCTAATGTGATGAACGACAGATTCTCATTTACTCCCAGTGATGGAACACTTAGGATCAACAAACTGAGCAGGACTGATGGTGGTGAATATACTCTTGAAATCTTCAATTCAAATGGACAGAGATCGGAGCAGCGGACTCTGCATTTGATCATTCAAGGTAAATAACTGTTTTTGCCCAGGGGACAATTTTGTAACATTAAAAATACACCATGACAAGTAAAAGTCCTGCCTTCAAATGTTTACTTAAGTAAAAGAACACAAGTACCTACAAAATATAATTAGAACAATTCAATTCAATTTTATTTATATAGCTCCAAATCACAACAACAGTTATCTCACAGCACTTTTCATGAAGAGCAGGTCTAGACCATACTCTGAAGTTAGGGAAGTGTGTTGTTGTTGCAACAACATGTATGCCATGTTGGAGGCCATACCTTGCTTCTGTTAAAAAAATCAGTAACCATCCCAGCCGATCCTGAGTCCTCCTACTCATTACACTCACAGTCCTGCCAGCAGGTAATGACACATTTTGGCAAATAACTGTAGGACTTGATTTGACACCCGGTCTGGTTTTTGTAGAAGTTCTTTGGATGTATAAAACCTCGTAAAGCCAACTGTGTCGCCTGCTTGAGCTAAGCTGCTTTAATCTGTTCCCCAATTACTCAATTCAATTTTATTTATATAGCGTCAAATCACAACAACAGTTATCTCACAGCGCTTTTAATAAAGAGCAGGTCTAGACCGAACTCTGAAGTTATTTACAGAAGCCCAACAATTCCCACCAAGAGCAGCACCAGGCACCACAGGCAAGGAAAAACTTCCTTTTAAGAGGCAGAAACCTCGAGCAGAACCATGGCTCAGGGTGGGCGGCCATCTGCCTCGACCGTTGGGGTGAAGGGGAGAGAGAGAGAGAGAGAGAGAAAGAGAGAGAGAGCAAGAGAGAAAGAGAGAGAGAGCAGGAGAGAGAGAGCAGAGGGAGGCAACCTACACAGTATACACATAAAGGTACAGACAGTAAAGGTAATGTTGCTATAGACTGAATGAAAAATGGTACAGATATTTATAGTAATGTTAATGATAATAATAACAGTAATAATAGCAATAGGACTAGTAACAGTAGTTGAAACTGTAGCAGAGGGCGTCGAGCAGGAACACAAGGGCAGCAGGAGACTCCCAACCACAGATCCAGACTCCACAGCTCCAGAGCCAGCAACACCCGCAGGAAGTGACAGGAGGGGGAAGCACACGACCACGGGAAAGGGAAGAAGTCGAGTTAGTAACATGCATTAATGGGATGAGGTTGCACTCAGAGAGAAAGAGAGAAGAGGAGAGAGGAGCTCAGTGCATCATGGGAAATCCCCCGGCAGTCTAGCCTATAGCAGCATAATTAAGGGATGGTTCAGGACTCACCCGAGCCAGCCCTAACTATAAGCTTTATCAAAAAGGAAAGTCTTAAGCCTGCTCTTAAATGTAGAGACGGTGTCTGCCTCCCGAACCCAAACTGGAACCTGGTTCCACAGGAGAGGAGCCTGATAATAAGGAATTGCAGTAATCCAGTCTAGAAGTAACAAATGCATGGACTAGTTTTTCTGCATCATTTTTAGACAGGATGTTCCTGATTTTTGCAATATTACGTAGGTGAAAAAAGGCGGTCCTTGAAATTTGCTTAATGTGAGAGTTGAACGACATGTCCTGGTCAAAGATAACTCCAAGATTTCTCACAGTGGTGCTGGAGGCCAGGGCGATGCCATCCAGGGAAACTATATCTTTAGATAATGCGTTACGGAGGTGCTTAGGGCCTAGAACAATAATTTCAGTTTTATCTGAGTTTAACATTAGAAAATTGCAGGTCATCCAGGTTTTAACATCCTGAAGACACATTTGAAGCTTAGCTAACTGATGAGTTTCATCTGGCTTGATCGATAGATATAACTGAGTATCATCTGCATAACAATGAAAGTTTATGGAGTGTTTCCTGGTAATATTGCCTAAGGGAAGCATATATAAAGTGAAGAGGATTGGTCCAAGCACAGATCCTTGTGGAACTCCATGACTAACTTTGGTATGCATGGAGGACTCATCGTTAACATGTACAAACTGAAATCGATCTGATAAATAGGACTTAAACCAGCTTAGAGCGGTTCCTTTAATGCCAATGAAATGTTCCAGTCTCTGTAATAGGATCTGATGGTCTGATGCAGTTAGCAGGCTATTACAAGTTAAAGTAAGCCCATTGTTCCTTTCTGCATTATACCACATGGTGGTGCTGTGGGATGATGCATAACAGGAAAAAGGAGGGAAGTGTGTTGTTGTTGCAACTACATGTATGCCATGTTGGAGGCCATACCTTGCTTCTGTTAAAAAAATCAGTAACCATCCCAGCCGATCCTGAGTCCTCCTACTCATTACACTCACAGTCCTGACACATAGGTACGTAGCATGTTGATGCCAGCAAGTTTAATATTCATGTATCCAACGAAGGTTAAAGTCAAGAGCAACTGGACTTGGTTGAAAGATACTGGAAGATGTTTCGTCCCTCATCCAAGGAACTTCTTTAGTTCTGACTGACTGGAAGGGAAACTCAGGGGTGGAAGGGATGGATTGAAAGAGGGGTCAAGGAAGCCATCTACACACGGGTCGAGAAGTCATCATTGAACAGAGGAGGGGTCGTCCACGCCACCACTTATCCCCCACTTACAATGCTGTCCTTTCATCACTTCCCAGGAAACTCAACAAACGTAACCTATTGGTTTCAGGTGAAGGAACTAACGATGGTCGTTCAGTCTTGGCCTCGGGTAGTCCTAACGACTGTAACGACTGTCGTTACAGCAACCAGGAACACTAACGAACCAGCAGTATCGACGATCCTGGCAAACGACCCCACTGAGGTTAAATAGCTGAGTTTTCCTTCCAGTCAGAACTGAAGAAGTTCCTTGGATGAGGGACGAAACGTCTTCCAGTATCTTTCAACCAAGTCCAGTTGCTCTTGACTTTAACCTTCGTTGGATAACTATGACCTGGATGACTAAGAATCTTCATAGACAATATTCATGTAAAATATGAATCTGAAAAGTAACTGCTAATTATAGCTGTAAAATCAATGTAGTGAGGTAAAAAGTAGTACGTAGTACATCATTACATTCATCTTGCTTTTTTTTTTTCTTTTTTTTTTTACAACTTCCAGGTTTGGAAACATGTGAGGCCTCCACTGAAGGTAAGGAGACGGGCATGATAGTGTCCATTAAAACCTGCACTCAGATCACACCTGCCAGAGATGAATCATAGTACTGAAGTAAGTGAAAAATAACTCTCCTGTCACAGCTTGACATGAAATGTTTGTGTGTCTTGTGAACGTTTGTTTGAACAGATCGCTCCCAGCTCATATGTGGCGTGCGAGCAGCTGTGGTGATTCTTTTATTAATTGGAATCACCGTCTATTTTCTTTGGAAGAAAAAGAAATACCAGACAGCTGAAGGCTCTGCCGACCCTCGAACGATGAAATATCAAGAGAACTCTGTTGTGATGGTTGAAATGAGAAGTTCTACACCTGAAGTTTAACCTTCTGAAACCAACCAAGTGTCGCCGCTCACCTGCCGTGATTTGCCACGTGTCTTTCTGGATGTGTAAACAGGGTTTAGAGTGAAAACTGTCTTTTTTTTTTATTCTTCTCAGATTTACTTTTCAGCAGCTCACTGTGAATACCTACCCATAAAAAGGTGTGTGAGTGTTTTTTTCTGCTTTTTAAGCTCTGACAGAACAAAGTCTTTTTATTGTAACCCTACTTCTATGATCACAAGTGGACCAGCTGACTATTTTCATATTTTATTAGGAGATAAAAGTTTTTAACATTGTATATTATAACCCAAACTGTACACCATAACAATTATGGACCTTTTCACATAAACAATAAAGGTGTTTAACTCTTGAACAGTGTAGAAATGTACATGCTGGAATTAAACAAATGGCTGCACTACACCTGGCAAAAAGGTAATGTAGTGATCTATAAATCTCACCAAATATAAATTTATACACCAACGTATGCATTGTTACTCATCTACAAAGTCAAAACATGCAATATAACTCACAATCAAAGCTTCTCCAGGGTTCGATACAGGTGGATGCCGAAGATAGAACAAAGATGAATCACTCACTCACATTATTTTTCCAAACTAATCCGAAATGACTGCTCTGAACTATGACCCTACCCATGTGATCACAATTACCCAATACAGCAATGACATTCAGCTGACAGCAGTCTTAAAGGAACCACAAGCAGGTGCTAGTTGCCCTTAACATGTATGTAACATAACAATCTCAGATGTTTAATGAAGTTTGCAGTGTTGCCAAAGTGTTTCACTGTCTTTGCACACACATCACACACAGCGTCATTATTACCTTCACAGCTCAAACACAGCCAGATGTGACTGTTTCTACAGTCAGTCAGAGTCAGTATTCAATCACAGGAAATGTAAAGGGCTGCAGGGGCTCACTTCAAAGAAGCTCCGTCACAGAGCCGTAGCGCAGCGTGACTTTGACAGGCGGAAGGAGAAGTAGTTCCTGTCAACCGAGTATAATTAGACCATCCTGGTGACAGTAAGATACTTATGATAAAACACACACTCACTCCAAATGACTGAGTTTAGATATCGATCCTTTTATATGAGCATCGATCCCACAGCAGGAAACATTGGTATCAGAAATATCGATACTTTAGGATCCATCCGCACATCACTAATCGCAGGTGGAAAAATACGGAAAAAAGTTCTCAGTCTGAGGCGACTTTTTAAAACTTACTGCTGATGGAGAAAATGAAGCAGACGGGGGGGAAAGAGACAGAGAGAGACGGGGCAAGCCGGGGTGTTTAGGCTACCTGACGAGTGTCAGTGTGGTGAGAAGAGAACGAGGCAGGTGCAAAGCAGAGGCTACTTAAAAACAATAAGAAGAACATTCGTGCTCATTAAAACCTGCTTTCACAGGGTGGAATAATGTGAACATCTGAGATTAGTTTTTTCTGGGGGGCGAGGCTTGTACAATCACGATGCTGGCTCAACGGCGTGATGTCTGTCAGCCATCGCCGACGGACGCGGCCCAACCCTAGTGGCCCACTAAGGGGCCCAAGTGTGCCAAGAAAACATCCCCCACACCATTACACCACCAGCACCAGCCTGAACCGTTGATACAAGGCAGGATGGATCCATGTCGCAGCTGAAATCCAGACTCAGACCAGCCCGTCTGGCACCAACAACCATGCTACGTTCAAAGTCACACGAGTCGTCTTGACCTCGTCTATGTGCCTAAATGCATTGAGTAGCTGATAAAGTGCCCAGTGAGTGAGTGTATGTGGATACAGTCGCCTCCAAAAGTGTTGGAACAGTGAGGCAAATTCCTGTTTCTGTTGTTCACTGAAGACATTTGGGTTTAAGATCAAAAGATGAGACAAGAGTTCAGAATTTCAGCTTTTATTTCCTGGTGTTCACATCTAGATGTGTGGGAGATTGTCTGTGGGTACTTCAGGTACATCAGCCATTTTAAACACACTGGATTGTCCAAAAAACAATTTTCACAAAAACAGGATTATTTTATTAGGACAGAAAACCTGCGTGGCAAAAATGCAGCAGCCCTTCATTGATGTTTTGCTCCATTATTCCCAGAACATCTTGGGATGGTGGAGCAATCAGTGTCAAACAGTCAGTTATGTGTCATCAGTCTCTTTAGGTGAGCCATCTTTCTGCTGACATTTTGAACAATGACTGGACCTTTAATGACTGCAGAGAGTCGACTCATCAGTTTTAGAAGGTGTGAGGTTTCCCTCTGCAGGTTTACAGAGGTGTTACTTTTGCTTTGGGATAATTCTGTGTTCAGTAAATAAAGATCAACATTAAAATAATCTTCCTCACTAATGTTGAGTGTAAAACATGCCTGGTTACTGCTGCAAGTGCAACGTCAGAAGTCTTACTGTTTTAGGTCATTAGACTTTAATCAACAGTTGCCAGTGGAGGGCGACTGAAGCTAAGAGAGGAAAGAGAAAAATCTAGAATTTAAAATAGACCTTGCTGTGTGTTATTGTGCAGTATGTGTGCTCAGCATCATCTCATAACAGCTTGTAGGCAGGGGCAGTTTGAGAGTTTGAGGCAGAATCTCAGGCTGTGAATTTTGATTAAATGTAACTTGTTATTCATTTAGAGTTGATAAATATGATGCATCAGATGCTTTTGTCAGAAATGTCGACAAAGTCATGTGGTTTGTAATAATTTCTTTGTTAATATTTGAACCTGGACTCCTCAGAAATGTCAAAGCTGCCAGTCTCAAATCCTGTTTCAGAGTGAAGGAGGAATGTTTCCCTCTCTTCCACTCAGTCCATCACACCTAAAAGCTCAGGAAGTGAAACTGACATCACTTTCTTTTCTCCTGTCTGCCTATAAAAAGATGAAAACAACAACAAAACTCTGCTTTTTCAAAGTTTTTACACATCCTCCTGTGAGGCTGATCACTTTCAGGACACATTTCAGGCTGTTTAGTGCAGGATGTGCAGGTTTGCTTTTGGCTGAAGGAGAAACGTCTGTCTGGAAGCTGCTGACTGGGTCAACAGAGGCTGAACACTGAGGAGACATGCAAGCTGTGATTGGACTGTTGCTGATGCTACTCGGAGTCTCTCACAGTGAGCTGTTTAATTAACAACTAACAACAGATATTAAAACTGAAACTTCTTGCACAGCTATTTGTTTCACACCCATTTTCTAGTCTCCTTTTACTGTGGCCAGCCTAAGGCCATCAATCCATCCATCCATCCATCTTCATCCGCTTATCCGGGGTTGGGTCGCGGGGGCAGCAGCTCCAGCAGGGGACCCCAAACTTCCCTTTCCCGAGCCACATTAACCAGCTCTAACTGGGGGATCCAGAGACGTTCCCAGGCCAGTGTGGAGATATAATCTCTCCACCTTGTCCTGGATCTTCCACGAGGCCTCCTCCCCGCTGGACGTGCCTGGAACACTTCCCTAGGGAGGCGTCCAGGAGGCATCCTTACCAGATTCCCAAACCACCTCAACTGGCTCCTTTCAACGCAAATGAGCAGCGGCTCTACTCTGAGCTCCTCGCGGATGGCCGAACTTCACACCCTATCTCTAAGGGAGACACCAGCCACCCGCCTGAGGAAACCCATTTTGGCCGCTTGTACCCGCGATCTTGTTCTTTCGGTCATGACCCAGCTTTCATGACCATAGGTGAGGGTAGGAACGAAAATTGACTGGTAGATTGAGAGGTTTGCCTTACGGCTCAGCTCTCTTTTCGTCACAACGGTACAGTAAGGACTTGGGGTGTGGAGGTAAGGACTCATTCCTTACCTGGAGTTGGCACTCCATCGGTTTCCTGCTGAGAACCTTGGCCACAGATTTAGAGGTGCTAATCCTCATCCCAGCCGCTTCGCACTCTGCTGCGAACCAATCCAGTGAGAGCTGAAGGCTACGGACCGATGATGCCATCAGGACCACATCATCCGCAAAAAGCAGTGACGAGATCCCAAGCCCACCAAACCGCAGCCCCTCTTCGCCACGGCTACGCCTCGATATCCTGTCCATGAATATCACAAACAGGATTGGTGACAAAGTGCAGCCCTGGCGAAGGCCAACTCCCACCTGGAAAGAGTCCGACTTACTGCCGAGTACTCCGACACAGCTCTTGCTTTGGATGTACAGGGATCGGATAGCCCTAAGAAGGGCCCCCCTCACTCCATACTCCCGCAGCACCTCCCACAGTATCTCCAGGGGGACCCAGTCATATGCCTTCTCCAGATCTACAAAGCACATGTAGACTGGATGGGCATACTCCCAAGCCCACTCCAGGATCCTTGTGAGAGTAAAGACCTGTCAGTTGTTCCACGACCGGGACGAAAACCGCATTGTTCCTCTTCGATCTGAGGTTCGACAATCGGCCTCCGTTCCAGCATCCTGGCATAGACTTTACCAGGGAGGCTGAGAAGTGTGATACCCCTGTAATTGGCACACACTCTCTGGTCCCCCTTTTCGAACAGGGGAACCACCACCCCAGTCTGCCACTCCTTGGGCACTACCTGACTTCCACGCAATGTTGAAGAGACGTGTCATCCAAGACAGTCCTTCCACACCCAAAGCTTTTAGCATCTCTGGGCGGATCTCATCAATCCCTGGGGCTTTGCCACTGTGGAGTTGTTTGGCTACCTCAGTGACTTCCTCCAGGGAAATGGACGAGAAACCCCCATCAGCCTCCAGCTCTGCCTCTACTAGAGAGGGCGTGTCAGTCAGATTTTGGAGTTCCTCAAAGTGTTCCTTCCACCGCCCAATTACCTCCCCAGTTGAGGTTAACAGGGTCCCATCCTTACTGCACACAGCTTGGACGGTTCCCCGCTTCCCCCTCCTGAGATGGCGGACAGTTATCTAGAAGCAGTTTGGTGAGTTCTCTGAGACAACAAGTCCCGGAAGGTTTCCTTTTTCAGTCGGACGGCTTCCCTGACCACCGGTGTCCACCATGGTGTTCGAGGGTTACCGTCTCAGTGATTAGCGTCCTCTGGTAGCAGTGCAGCCTTCTCTGTGATATAAACACAAGTGAAAAGTCACAACCTTGCTGCCTGTTGGCGCCACAGAAGAGGGCAGAGTGACCTCTGCTGGTTGAGCTCCCACATAGCAAGAAGTTCTATAAATATATTACGAAACTAGAACATGAATTTAAATAATAGAAACTTTAATAAACAGGCTAACTGCTATCCTAAGCTACATATAACATTAGTTCACTTGTCTTAGTCTGAAGTTACAGCTCACCAATGGTCTGGCTGTTATATGTTATATGTCACGTTCTGCCTGTCGGCTACGTTTAAGTTTAGCTCTCTGTGGGTATTGGATATTTTGATCATTCAGTATCTGTCTTATAGTTTGTTGGGTTTTGGTTTCTGTCCTGTTTCCAGTAACCTAGTTTATGTCTGTGTTGTCCTGTTTCCCAGCTGGTTCCGTCTCTGTTCCCTAATTCATTCTGTTAGTCAGTTGTTTCCTGTTTCGAGGTTCGGTTCCTGGTCTTGTGTTCTCTGTTTAGCTTTGTGTGTTCCCTTGTTCAGTTACTGGTTCGGTTTAGCTCACTTTGTACCTGTCTGTCATGTATTATAGATTTAGCCTCTGCATCTCAGCCCTGTGTCTTAGCTCCTGGTTCTGTGTCTCAGTTCATGTCTTAGTGTTTACTTCTGGTCTGTGTTCTTCTGTGTTACTTCGTCTAATCGGAGTTCTGTTCTGTCTTTGCTTCAGTCTGTGGACCTTGTTGTTGGTGTATTTGTGATCTGTCTGCTTGTGTCTGTTCCCCCAGTATTCCTCTGTTTGCTTGTCCACTAAATACTTTGCGTTCCAGTTAATATGGTCTGGTGTTTTGCATGTGTCTCTCTGTTCCCCCCTGCTGTCTCTCTGCCTGCCTCATTAACCTGATCCAGGTCCCCTGTGTTCCTCCCTCCCAGCTCGTTAACCCATGTGTGTATATATTCTTGTTTGTTTCCTCAGTCTGTGTCCGGTCATTGTAGTGTCATGTGTGGTGTTCACGCTCTGTCGTTTTTAATGTGTGAAGCTTCCTGCCTGCTTTCTGCTATTTTGGTTTTTGGACTTTCCAGCCAGCTCAGTGTAAGCCTGTAGCTGTTCACATTTGGATTAAATACCCTGAACTGCATCTGCTCTGCTTTGGTTTCTTGCGTTTGGGCTCTCACCTCCTCTGCACTCACCTATGAATTGTGACATTATATTAGTCTTTTAATTTCAGATAACTAAACACTTTTACCCCCAGTATTAGTTTAGTTTTACAAAAAAAGTTGTTTTAGTTTAATTAAAAACATTATTTTAGTTGGATGGTTAAATGGCCTACTCTTATTTTGAAGGTTTTATAATAGAACAGAACATGTGACTTCTGTTTTTGGTTTAGAACGAAAAACGAATTGACTGAATTTCACAGACTCTCTTCATTCTTTGTTGAAAAAGGAATAACGACAAAAAGAAATGCCAAAAACGGGCCGTTTTTAATTTGTTTTTTGTTTTTAGATTCTGACACCAAAAACGGTTATTAGGTTTTTTATTTTGAAACAAAAAACACATAAACGGTGTTCTCATATGGGGCGGCTGTGGCTCAGGAGGTTGAGCGGAATGGCCGTTAATCGGACGGTTGCCGGTACTGCATGTTGAAGTATTGTTGGGCAAGACACTGAACCCCAAATTGGCTGTTCTGCCAGTGCGTCAATATGTGTGAATGTTAGTTTCTGTTTGAGCACTTAGGCTCAGTGTGTGAATGCAGAAGTAGTGTAAAAAGCGCTTTGAGTGGTCACAAAGACTAGAAAGGCGCTATACAAATACAGAGCATTTACATTTCATTTTTGAATTACTAACGAATTAGGGATTATCCACAGATAATGTCAAATAATGTCTTGAAGCAGAACAGTCGAGGACAAACATTTGAACATTTAGTAATCAAACATAAATGAGGAACTGAAATCACCAGTTTGCTGCAATATTCTACTTTATCATGTTGTAAATGACACAAGAATCGTTGTGTAAAGTCTGAGGATGTTTTTTGAAGTTTAACTCTTTAAAGTAGTCCAGTATTGAGAGTGATCCATGAAACATGAGCTCTGATGTACCAGACAGCTGAGGGCCTTAAAACGACTTCCTGTTTCCTTATAAGTGCATAAAAGCATCCTGGGTAGGAACTATAGACTGTTCTTCTTTTTTATTTATGTTTTGAATTAGTTCAGTCTGTTTTGTAAATGAGTGTTAGATTCTTACCTGATGATGGTCTGAGGACCAAAGCATCAACATTAGTTCTTTCACAGAGTTTCTCATAGAATGCACCTCTCTAACAGACTTATGTTTTAGGGATTAAAGCTGTGAAACCTTAAAGTGAAAATGAGCATCCAACTTGCATCGATTCTCTCTCTGCTTGTCAAGTCCAAAAATAGAACAAATGTCTGAAATGACATGACAAATTCTCATAAAATGAGCTTTTATGAGAATTTAAAACTGCTGACCATGTTAACCACTTCCTCTTTCCCCTCTCAGCTGTACTATTTTAACAAAACTCTGTCCGGTCAGTTTTCAAACCTTATCTGCAGCTGATCGCTAAGAGAAGACATTTCATGTTTGCTATTGGATAAAGTGGAAAGTTTTGTCTGGAAGCTGCTGACTGGGTCAACAGAGGCTGAACACTGAGGAGACATGGAAGCTGTGATTGGACTGTTGCTGATGCTACTCGGAGTCTCTCATGGTGAGCTGATTAACTTCTTTAATTGGACACATTTTATGCAGTTATGAGATAAATACATTCAAAATGTGCAGTCTGACATCCTCTTCAGTGATGTGTTTTCCAGCTTAAACACTGACCCAACAGATACTAAAGATATCCAAGCGTTCATGAAATTAAAAGCACATAATTGACCTGATCATTAATGATCAAAAGCTGAAAGATTTATTTTATTCTCACTCAGCTACTGTTGGTAAAAAGGAGGAAATTCAGTTATAAAGCTAAAGCTGAAATGTGTTCCTTAACTAAAGGTTCTACTAAGAGGAGGGATTTTTCTCCAGCTGAAGTTTTTATTTTATGTTTTATTTGGTCATGGCTCACAAGAACATATTCCTGCCTGCATTAAGAGATACTTACAGTTAGAGTCCCCATAGAAGTTTCAGTAAAACAAAAAGATCTAATTAAATAATCATGTTTTTCACTAATGTAAATTAAAATGTCACCCATGTTCTTTATAAATGTTTCCTGAAATGTGGATTTATTGATTTGTGGATTTTTAAAAATCTTTTGTTTTAAGTTGTGGAAAATGATGTTGAATGCTTAACGTATTAAAAGTAAATCCCCTCGCAGGACTGAATGACCCGTTCAAAGTGTTGCTTTTCATGTTATATATCATATATAATATGTATTATTAGATTATTATTACTGATGCATTGTTACTGAGGACCATATGAATGAATCATTTTAATGTTGTAAATTAAAGTAAATTAGGTAAATGTGCTGAAGTAAAAAGTACAATATTTTCTCCTGAATGTATTGGAGAGGAAGTGAAATGTAGCAAAGCAAATAATTAAGTAAAGTACAAGTACCTCAAAGTTTACTTTAGCAAAAGTACTTTCAGTTCACTTCTGCTCACACGCCTGTATAATAACTTCCTGTTTGCAAACTGTGGTCTGCATCTAAACCCACTGTCTCTGTCCATCTGTTGATTTAGAAGAAAACGAAGCATCAAAATTGTTTAAATTTATTTACAGATTTTGTGTGGAAACCTACTGTTACGGCAGAGAGGATGGAGCTCACTGTTTCAGAATTCACTTTAGTAAATTTACTTAATTACACTTCACGCCTGGGCACATTGTTGTGTAATTCTTCTCTGCACAGGAATAAGTAACAGGTCTGAGAGAAACAGCTGCAGTGAACCTCCTGTTTCTGTGACTTTAACTCATTGTCATTCATCTTGCTGTACTTATATTTTTACAACTTGCAGGTATGGAAACATGTGATGGCAGACAGGATGGAGCTCAGTGTTATGGAGCTTTGGGAGGAAGTGTGGTCCTCCAGCTGATGGACAGCGCCTCAGACATATTTAAATACTACTTGTTAAGAAAAAACACACGAATACTTGATGGGAGCAAGAATGAGATTCTGTCTAATGTGATAGAAGACAGATCCTCATTTACTCCCAGTGATGGAACATTTAGGATCAACAAACTGAGCAGGACTGATGGTGGTGAATATACTCTTGAAATCTTTGATTCAAATGGACGAAGATCAGAGCTGCGGACTCTACATTTGAGCATTCAAGGTAAAAAACTGTTTTTGTCTTTGGGGGAATTGAGTGACATTGATAGACATACATGTCGTATTCTGTTGCTAAACTTCATACATATCATATTCTACATACTGTATATCTGTGTCTATGCCTGTGCAGAGTAACCTATGTTTAATAGGAAAAGTCATCTGAGTGTGTTTCCTTCAGCTCCTGTGTCCTCTGTCCTGCTGGTCTCTGAGTGTCTGTCCCAGGGAGAGATGAGGGTATCCTGCTCCGCTGAGAAAGGGGACAGTCCTCAGTACAGCTGGACTCTGGATGGACTCACACTGACGGACGCTCAGCTCCTTTCTGGAAACAGTGAGAATAAAAGCATCACTCTGAAACGAGACGTCTCAGGACAGCTGGTCTGCTCAGTCAGGAATAACGTCAGTAGGTTTCCTACCTGTGGTGAGTGAGAACATTACAAAAGATGTTACTTTGAATTATGACACTGGTATTTAACTTTGCATCAGTCAGCAATGTGTTTGTTTCCCCAAAGGCTTTGTATTCCCTAACTGCACCTTACCCAATGGGATGCACATACTGCAGAGAGCACGTGTTTCTGCTGACACCCTGTGTGTTGAACCAACAACAACTCTGATCACAGAAACTCAGGCCTCCACTGAAGGTAAGGAGACGGGCATGATAGTGTCCATTAAAACCTGCACTCAGATCACACCTGCCAGAGATGAATCATAGTACTGAAGTAAGTGAAAAATAACTCTCCTGTCACAGCTTGACATGAAATGTTTGTGTGTCTTGTGAACGTTTGTTTGAACAGATCGCTCCCAGCTCATATGTGGCGTGCGAGCAGCTGTGGTGATTCTTTTATTAATTGGAATCACCGTCTATTTTCTTTGGAAGAAAAAGAAATACCAGACAGCTGAAGGCTCTGCCGACCCTCGAACGATGAAATATCAAGAGAACTCTGTTGTGATGGTTGAAATGAGAAGTTCTACACCTGAAGTTTAACCTTCTGAAACCAACCAAGTGTCGCCGCTCACCTGCCGTGATTTGCCACGTGTCTTTCTGGATGTGTAAACAGGGTTTAGAGTGAAAACTGTCTTTTTTTTTATTCTTCTCAGATTTACTTTTCAGCAGCTCACTGTGAATACCTACCCATAAAAAGGTGTGTGAGTGTTTTTTCTGCTTTTTAAGCTCTGACAGAACAAAGTCTTTTTATTGTAACCCTACTTCTATGATCACAAGTGGACCAGCTGACTATTTTCATATTTTATTAGGAGATAAAAGTTTTTAACTTTCTATATTAAAACCCAAACTGTGCACCGTAACAATTATGGACCTTTTCACATAAACAATAAAGGTGTTTAAATCTTGAATTATGTACTATACTCTCACCGGGCACTTTATTAGGTACACCTTGCTAGAACCAGGTTGGACCCCCTTTTGCCTTCAGAACTTCCTTCATTCTTCATTGCAAACTTTCAACAAGGTGTTAGAAACCTTCCTCAGAGACTTTGGTCCATATTGACATGACAGCATCACACAGTTGCTGCAGATTTGTCGGCTGCACATCCATGATGAGAATCTCCTGTTCCACCAAAGGTGCTCTGCTGGACTGAGATCTGGTGGCTGTGGAGGTCGTTGGAGTTCAGTGAACTCATCGTCATGTTCAAGAAACCAGTTTGAGATGATTTGAGCTTTGTGACATGGAGCATTATCCTGCTGGAAGTAGCCATCAGAAGATGGTACACTGTGGTCATAAAGGAACAGAAAGGTCAGCAACAATACTCAGGGAGGCTGCTGCATTTAAACGATGCTCAGTTGGTGCTAAGTACGGTGAGTTCAGGTACATTGGGACAGTTTTTGTAATTCTATCTTGTGATCTGGTTCTT
Source organism: Lepomis macrochirus (assembly GCA_024633595.2). NCBI lineage: Eukaryota > Metazoa > Chordata > Actinopteri > Centrarchiformes > Centrarchidae > Lepomis > Lepomis macrochirus. The sequence goes on along the minus strand of JALXJV020000005.1, from coordinate 36,896,708 downwards.
GTCATAAAGTTAAAAAAGTAACCCAACATATGATATATTTCTATTTCAAGATGTCTGCTTTCTTTATGTGAAGAAATTCAGTGTGCACATTATTTATTTTGTTGTAGTTGACACAAAACTCATTTCATGAACATGTTTGGTAATTTGGGACGCAGTTTTATTAGTGTATAACCGAGCCATTTACCCTTGTTATGCCCAGCTCGTGGAAGAACATAACAAAAAGGGAAGGTCCACGCAGAAAACAGTTTAAATGAACCATAAGGTTTTATTAAAGTTACCTTAACTTATAATTAATTCAAAACACAAGTAAACTCAAACTCATCATACTGAAAACAAATAACCAAAAAGAAAAGGAGCTCCTGAAAAGCACCCTCCTTCCAGGAGAGAGGTCACGAGGGAGAGAGAGAGCCATCTTGGTTCACCACAGCTTTTAAGGACTTGAACAGGTGGCTGCAATCCCTGATGAGGTGGGTGTGTCTGAACAAACAGAAAGACCTGGAAAGAAAAGGACAATACAAGCCAACCCCCAGGCCCCAGGCCGTCACACCCTGTTGAAATATATGTCTAAAGTTAGGTGATATTATTTATCACCCTGTCATTTGTTGTGATGGAAATTTGATCTTTTACTGTTTACTGTTTCGCCCTGCATGCTTCATCAGAACAGACCAATGTTTCACTGTGTGGTATTTGATTATTTTAGTATGTTGCAGCTCGGTGAAGTTTCCCATTGGAAAGATGCTCGTTAGAGAGTTTTTCTTACCTGCCTGTCCTTGATAGGCCTTCATCTCAGGACAGTTGGTCCCTGCTCCCTTCCTCCCTGACATAGCTGAGTAATATAAAGTCACCTGTTTCCTCACTGGCTCTTTGTCTTACACTCTATAGACTGGTTGCACTCTGTATGTCTGTCTGACCCTTTGCAAAGAATAAAACCCTTAAAAGACGTCTGAATTGGACTCTTTATTTCAGAAGACTCAATAAAGGACATATTTCCATTTCAGAGCTTAATTCATTTTTACATCAACAAATGTCAACAGACTGATAAATATGTTAAAATCATTAAAGACTCCAACATGTTGTCAAACATGTTTATTTTATTTATTCATCTGTTTCTTGGTGCCTTTCTATTCTGCAACAGACCTTAAACTCATCATCATAATAAATGCTCAGATTAAACAAAGTGAGCAGCAAAACGCCTTCATGCATCAGCATCGCTTCTTGATTAGACTTAATTACATGTTACAGAACGAGCACATTAAACATAGGAAACATTTGCTTTATTGTTTCCCATTGTCAGAAGATTGTTGGAATAGGCTAATCTGACCAAATGATAAGGCCTTCTACAGACTATGGGATTAGCATCATTAGTGTTAGCATCTTACTGTATCTACTTAAAAGCTGCCTGTAGGTTACATCTCTGTGGTTCTGTGCTGACATACATGTGTGGTCCCTCTGTATATCTGCTTTTATGAATCCACACTAGTGATAAATTTCTCTTTAATAGCCTTTTCACACTGTCCCAATATACCTGAAACATGCTGTCCCAAATTACCACAACACGTTTGGTAATTTGGGAAGAAAATGTCCTGATTTAAAATATGTGAACATAATTTCCAAACAACGGGGTAAACTAAAATCTGTAGACTATTAACTTCTGTTACAAGTCGCGGTGGATATTTTACACACGGACCAGGTAAAGCAACAGTGAACACACAGAGTGGAGATGTTGGTTTCAGCTGTTTGATAGGCTGACGTAACGTGATTAATAAGCCGACGTCCGGCTCACCTGCTGCCGTGATAACGGAGTTCCTATATGATCCAACACCAAGACTTTTTACATGTGTCATTTCTAGTTTAATGTGACCTCCCCCTCCTGTTTCTGTCTTTATGAGAGAAATAAGGAGCAGGCTGCAGCCTCACCAATTCAAAATAAGAGCTGCATAATGACAAGACTTCAAACTACTGTCATATTCTTTAATTATAAGAGAAACATCCTGCTCAGAACTGAAGCTTCATCACATCATCCTATTATTGTTCTTAATCTGGACTTAATCTCAGATGTTTAATGAAGTTTGCAGTGTTGCCAAAGTGTTTCACTGTCTTTGCACACACATCACACACAGCGTCATTATTACCTTCACAGCTCAAACACAGCCAGATGTGACTGTTTCTACAGTCAGTCAGAGTCAGTATTCAGTCACAGGAAATGTAAAGGGCTGCAGGGGCTCACTTCAAAGAAGCTCCGTCACAGAGCCGTAGCGCAGCGTGACTTTGACAGGCGGAAGGAGAAGTAGTTCCTGTCAACCGAGTATAATTAGACCATCCTGGTGACAGTAAGATACTTATGGTAAAACACACACTCACTCCAAATGACTGAGTTTAGATATCGATCCTTTTATATGAGCATCGATCCCACAGCAGGAAACATTGGTATCAGAAATATCGATACTTTAGGATCCATCCGCACATCACTAATCGCAGTTGGAAAAAAAAGAGGAGTTCTCAGTCTGAGGCGACTTTTTAAAACTTACTGCTGATGGAGAAAATGAAGCAGACGGGGGGGAAGAGACAGAGAGAGACGGGTGTTTAGGCTACCTGACGAGTGTCAGTGTGGTGAGAAGAGAACGAGGCAGGTGCAAAGCAGAGGCTACTTAAAAACAATAAGAAGAACATTCGTGCTCATTAAAACCTGCTTTCACAGGGTGGAATAATGTGAACATCTGAGATTAGTTTTTTCTGGGGGGCGAGGCTTGTACAATCACGATGCTGGCTCAACGGCGTGATGTCTGTCAGCCATCGCCGACGGACGCGGCCCAACCCTAGTGGCCCACTAAGGGGCCCAAGTGTGCCAAGAAAACATCCCCCACACCATTACACCACCAGCACCAGCCTGAACCGTTGATACAAGGCAGGATGGATCCATGTCGCAGCTGAAATCCAGACTCAGACCAGCCCGTCTGGCACCAACAACCATGCTACGTTCAAAGTCACACGAGTCGTCTTGACCTCGTCTATGTGCCTAAATGCATTGAGTAGCTGATAAAGTGCCCAGTGAGTGAGTGTATGTGGATACAGTCGCCTCCAAAAGTGTTGGAACAGTGAGGCAAATTCCTGTTTCTGTTGTTCACTGAAGACATTTGGGTTTAAGATCAAAAGATGAGACAAGAGTTCAGAATTTCAGCTTTTATTTCCTGGTGTTCACATCTAGATGTGTGGGAGATTGTCTGTGGGTACTTCAGGTACATCAGCCATTTTAAACACACTGGATTGTCCAAAAAACAATTTTCACAAAAACAGGATTATTTTATTAGGACAGAAAACCTGCGTGGCAAAATGCAGCAGCCCTTCATTGATGTTTTGCTCCATTATTCCCAGAACATCTTGGGATGGTGGAGCAATCAGTGTCAAACAGTCAGTTATGTGTCATCAGTCTCTTTAGGTCAGCCATCTTTCTGCTGACATTTTGAACGATGACTGCACCTTTAATGACTGCAGAGAGTCGACTCATCAGTTTTAGAAGGTGTGAGGTTTCCCTCTGCAGGTTTACAGAGGCGTTACTGTTGCTTTGGGATAATTCTGTGTTCAGTAAATAAAGATCAACATTAAAATAATCTTCCTCACTAATGTTGAGTGTAAAATATGCCTGGTTACTGCTGCAAGTGCAACGTCAGAAGTCTTACTGTTTTAGGTCATTAGACTTTAATCAACAGCTGCCAGTGGAGGGCGACTGAAGCTAAGAGAGGAAAGAGAAAAATCTAGAATTTAAAATAGACCTTGCTGTGTGTTATTGTGCAGTATGTGTGCTCAGCATCATCTCATAATAGCTTGTAGGCAGGGGCAGTTTGAGAGTTTGAGGCAGAATCTCAGGCTGTGAATTTTGATTAAATGTAACTTGTTATTCATTTAGAGTTGATAAATATGATGCATCAGATGCTTTTGTCAGAAATGTCGACAGTCATGTGGTTTGTAATAATTTCTTTGTTAATATTTGAACATGGACTCCTCAGAAATGTCAAAGCTGCCAGTCTCAAATCCTGTTTCAGAGTGAAGGAGGAATGTTTCCTTCTCTTCCTCTCAGTCCATCACACCTAAAAGCCCTCTTGGTCTGAGCAAAAAAGGAAGTGAAACTGACATCACTTCCTTTTCTCCTGTCTGCCTATAAAAAGAAGAAAACAACAACACTCTGCTGTTTCACAGTTTTTACACATCCTCCTGTGAGGCTGATCACTTTCAGGACACATTTCAGGCTGTTTAGTGCAGGATGTGCAGGTTTGCTTTTGGCTGAAGGAGAAACGTCTGTCTGGAAGCTGCTGACTGGGTCAACAGAGGCTGAACACTGAGGAGACGTGCAAGCTGTGATTGGACTGTTGCTGATGCTACTCGGAGTCTCTCACAGTGAGCTGTTTAATTAACAACTAACAACAGACATTAAAACTGAAACTTCTTGCACAGCTATTTGTTTCACACCCATTTTCGATTCTCCTTTTATTGTGGCCAGCCTAAGGCCTTTTATTGTGGCCAGCCTAAGGCCCACCTGTGCAATACCCATGCTGTCTGACCAGCGTCTTGATACGCCACACCTGTTTGAATTATCTCAGCAGAGGAGAAGAGCTCACTAACACAGATTTTGACAGATTTGTGAACGATGTTTTAGAGAAATAGTGTTTGAACCGGATATCTGAGCTTTTCTAATGTTCAGTAACTTTTTAAATCTTGTTATTTAAAACAGAAATAGCAAATCCAGGGATCAATTACACGTCATTGTGCAATTAGTAAAAATCCCAATTATGAGTTTTGAAAATTAACCCATTAAATTATTAATTAAAGCGTTTCATCCCTGACAGTCAGTTTGAGTCAGTCTGACAGCCTGAACACAACCTGCAGCTGTAAAACTGTCCGCTTCTCTCTGAGATCGGTTTTTCCAACAAATCTGACAATATTTCTCCGAGGAGTGCAGTAACACACTGCGGCTGCGCAGTTTGTCGGGCTTAGCAACAGTAACTAAGGGGGGCGGGGCTTAGCGAAGGGTCACAGCTGAAGTTTACAGAAACTCCACAAGATGGCGCCGTGACACTAAAATAAAACCCCCAGAGGGAAAAGTGACGTTAGAGCCTGTTTTATATTACAGACAGGATCAAAGAATCATGATGGTCAAATCTAACAGGGACTAATAACACGTGACATTAACACAGGTGATGATTAAGGGGAATCTTTAATCTGCTTATAGACATATTTTATATTATACTGTGACACTGAGTGGAGGAAACGATGCTTATTACATGAATTAAAATGATTCTGCACTCAACATGTCACCAAGTCCAGTTAAGACTGTGAAAACATTAATATGTCAATTAGGTTTTCTCTGACTTCAGATCAGCAGAGTGAAATGTTGAAGCTCATATTTCTGTTTTTCTGGATGAACCGTCTTTACTTTCACTTTCTATCGTCCTGGTGCACGCGACGGACTGTCAGCTTAAATTTCAGCTCCACTAAAGGTAAACAGCTCTAGAATCACTTGAATAAAGTGGACTAATAATCGATCTGGTTTCGCGGATTAACAGAATTTATTTTCGTTACCATCAGCATCCTGTAAATGTCAGCGTGGTGTAATGCAGCCAGTCCTCCTCAGCTGAGCTCAGGTCAGATTCACAGCTTGTTATTATCACATTCAAACAGCTTCTTGTTCTCTCTCACATCATAGAGCAGCTGCTGACCGACAGAAACACTCTGACTCTCTGTCAGCTGCAGATCTTCAGCTAAATGGCTGTTACCTCGGGAACTTTCAGCAATAAACAAGGTTCAAGAACAGAGTAATATATAATTTGTTATTGTTCTCAAGTCTAGAAAGCCTTATTTTTCAGTCAGAGTTTAATGAGAGAAATCTGTCTGAAGTAAGGACTCAGATGTTTATCTCTGTTAAAGTCGCCATTTTAGATTCCAGGTGAACTGAAAACCTGGAAAAGATGTTACTGAACCAGAATGTCCAGTTTCTTCAGACTGACATTTAGTTTGTTGTCTAACCAGGTCATAATGTGACTGAAGTAGCTCTGCTGTGTTAGACTATTATAAGGTAACAAAGTACAGGAACACTTCAACACAAATTATATTAAGATACATAAAAATACATCTTAAAGTTTAAAATAATTCCTCAGTTTAAGATATTTTTACACACTTTCACCTTGTTGTCGACCGTAACCAGAGGACAGGTTGGTGGTTTGAAGGTGAAACACTGAAGCTGACAGTAAAGACTGGCTGACCTGCTCTGAGAAACATGTTGGTGTCAATAAGTGATTTACAATCTAATTATTCTTCCTTCAGGTTCTTAAAATGCAGCCGTTGATCTCCAGTTGAATCTGTCTCTGGTGTTTCCAGCAGAGTGACATCATGGCGTCTGCAGCATCAGGTGAGTCCAGTCAGACTGTGTTAGTCTGGATAACACTCTTCTCTCTCTGTCCACATATTATACAGATAACTAAAGAGCTGCGTCCTCAGATTTAAATCAGGTCTGTGAGTCCTGGATTAAACTCAGCTGATTGGTCAGTCTCATTTTAATCTAACAAAACACTAAATATGACAACCAATAAGATCTGTACCTCAGTGACAGAGATCAGAGGCTTCACGCAGAGATTCAGCTCTAACTGACTGGATATTTATCATTATTTGTAACTTCTTCCTCATATTCTCAAAAATAATCCAGACTGCAGAGCTGCTTTCCCCCAGATTATCAGACTTTTACACTAATTCATCCTCAGCACTGCTCCTCTGAATATAGTTTATTTCTCTGTACCATTTTTGTTATTGCTTTATATTAATGTATATTATCTGCTACATAAAATAAGAGGATTACAAACTCAATTTCACTTTACAACCTGTTCTAATGCGACAAATAAACCTTGTACCTTGTAAAATCATAGCTGGATTACCACCTGGCAAAGTGGGCAACTGACCCAGACATTCGAGTTTGTGTTAATTTAATTTACTGCTAATTTGTTTGGTAATCTGTACCACAAACGCAGCCTAAAATGGCCTCTGCATTGTCACCTAATCTGAAGGTGCTTTTAGACACAGAGCCCTGGCTGCTGCCCGGAGACATCATGTTCTGTTTTGGATCAGCAGCAGCAGGGTGCCACTGCAGTGGCTCCATGTTACCCTCTGATCCCACCAGCCTGGGGTGCGTTTCCCAAAAGTTTTGTTGCTAACTGTGGTCGCAACTTAAATCTTTGGAACTATGCAGTTGCGACTCAACCGTTTCCCAAAACCCTACTTCAAACTATGGAGGTAACTACATTGGTAACTTACATGGTACGAACCATCGTTAAGTGCCGTAGCTTTTACCCAAAACATTAGTTCTGACAAACGTTCACAATCACTGACTTTAATTTGTATAGTTTGAACTACAGCTCCTGACCTGTGGCAAGAAGCTTAGTACTACTACAAGCTGCCGTACTACTGGGCTACAATATGAGAAGCCTCCAGAATAATTTAGCAAAATGATGAACTTTCACTAACTAATACCACGACAATTGATGAAAAGATAAAGGGGACAGGATGAAGGGGTAAAGGGGATTGATCTGGGTCGTGGTGGCCAGAGCGGCTAGGAACCCTGGGGTCAAGACTCAGGGTGGGGGCACGTCTCTATAAGCATCTTACTTATGATCCCCAAAAGGTTTTGCTGGACTTAGCGAAAATGAGCGAAGCGTGGATGCGGGGGTGAGGGATGGAAGAGGCAGGTGCTCCGAAGGAGTGCGCTGTCGATGTCTTCGGGTTTGGTTAGGTGTTGCTGTGAAAACAAATAGAGATTCCTTTCCGAGAAGAAGGAATGATTCTTTTGTGTGTTTTGAGTATGGAGTGATCGTTGAGAGACGGAACTGCGGCGGATAGGGACGATAAGTAGGAAAGAAGGGATCGGTCTTGGGGGTGATGCGGATGGCAACATTTCAGTGTCCGTGTAGTGAGGGAAGATGAATCATGAAGTTGTGAGTGAAGGGTGCTCAGGTAGGGCCCCTGATAAAATTGCTAGAGGCGCCAAGTGGCCAGGGATGCGGAAAAGATGTGATATGTGAACCAGTGCTGCCGAACTGCAGCGCCAAATCAAAAGGTGGAGAGGTAGTCATCCATCTTGGCCCTGCAGTTGAAGAAGACAGATAGTATCGTGATAAAGGGAACGCAAAGGCAAATTCTATGCCTGTGAGTTCTCTAGAATGTGAGGGTGGTTTATGCTGGATCGTGCTGTGGGTAGTTAACGTCTCCTGGGGCTGGTGGTGGTGCTAATGTATGGCTGGAAGAGAAGCCTAAGGTTGAGTTGCTTAAACTGATGGAATTGTGAAACAGGGGAGGGTTTGGTTGTCATCATTTGTATCATGAGGTGTTCAGTTGATCATTGGTCGTCATCCCACACACACACACACACACACACAAACATACATAGAGTAACCAAACTGAAAACCCTTTTTATGTTGTGAATTTAAATTCTCCTTCTCTCAGACCCAGCTGTTAGTTTCCAGTAAAATCTTTCCAGCAGTGTGACATCATGGCGTCTGCTTTAATTTGAGGGTATGTACATCCAAATCAGTGTAGGAACAGTTTGAATATGTGCTTCCCACCTTTTAAGGGACCAAAAGTAATGGGACAGATTAACAATCATAAATCAAACTTTTACTTTTTAATACTTGGTTTCAAATCCTTTGCAGTCAATTACAGCCTGAAGTCTGGAACACACAGACATCACCAGACGCTGGGTTTCATATCTGGTGATGCTCTGCCAGGCCTCTACTGCAACTGTCTTCAGTTCCTGCTTGTTCTTGGGGCATTTTCCCTTTCAGTTTTGTCTTCAGCGAATGAAATGCATGTGTGACGGAAGCCAGCGAGGCTGTGCGGTGAGTAAACCTCACTCCCCGACATCTTAAGAGACGCACTGGCAACTGACGCTAGTGCCCAGGGGTTTTAGCCTCCTCGTCAGCGTGTCCGCCTCCCGTACCCGAGGTCGCCGGTTTGAGTCAGAACCGTGCAGTACGTACTCGGGGGCAGCCGGTTAAACACGCTCAATCAGATTCAGGTCAGGTGATTGACTTGGCCATTGCATAACATTCCACTTCTTTCCCTTAAAAAAAACTCGGAAACACTTTCTATGAAGCTCATCGCTATAATGATTTATGCATATATTTATAACACGATATAATGCGTCCATAAGACATCAGTTGTTATAATCACTTACAAACATGCATTAGACGCTACAGCAAAGTTCATAATGTATTATGAACTTTTGATTTAATGTTTTATAACTAATAGTCACACCAGTTTATATCAATGTGCAGCAAGAATCTCCGGCCCTGTTCAACAACACATTATAACCACCGACTCTGCCTCGTTATAAATACGCTTTAGTCAGCATTTAGAATTAGTGATATAAAACGGAATAACAGCTTTTAGTAATGTTTAATGTTATATAGCATGTCTTTGTTTGCTTTAAGTAAAGTGTTAAAATATCTATCCCTGTATAAAATATTACAGGTGGACATAATACCATATGAACTAATTATTTAATTATTTAATTAAAACCTTGTAACACGTCATTGTTTGCTTTAAGTAAAGTGACACATTTTGCTCAGGAAAACAACTTTTATTTATGTTTCTTCACTTTGTGAACAATCTGTATGAATTTTAAAAAATTAGCAGTTTAGCAGAAAAACCATACATAATTACATCATCGTTCTCAGGGTGGCGAGAGATCGCTCAAGAGAAGACCTGCTGCTGACCAACATCATGTAAGAGGCTCAGATGAATGGTGAGCCTTTGGACAGGCCCTGACAGATGCAGTGAACAATTAAAGACGACCACTTCACAAAACGTAGCCTATTAAAAGACATTTCAAAGCAGGGCCGTGCAGAGACCTTTGGAAGGGCCGGTGCTCAAAGTATAAAAAGTGCACATGGAACAAGGATTTAAACTAATACTGAAATATATCGTTGTGTATTCCTTGTTGACACGTATATACAGATGCTTCTGTATCGATACATCAGCAAAAGATTGTTGAGTGTTTGGGACCAGCTCACAGTGACTGAGCTGCTGTAATACTGCAGCCACCAGGCTGACTGCTGGGGAGACGCTCACAGAGCTGCACACCAAGAGCTGCAGGTGGAGGAAATAAGATACCAGATTAAAGAAAGTGTGGGAAATAATCTGAGAAGGAAACATTAATGGGGAAAGGATGAGGGAGGCCACGGCAGGGTGAGAGTGAGACAAACTAATCTATAGACCGAGGCGTGTGTGTCTACAGGATGCAAAACTGTGATAATGATTTTATACATTACATTGTGAATCTGAGATATATTTAGATTTTTATTGACTATATGTCTAATCATATATCTAAATAAATAAAGTAGCGTTAATCTTTTATAATATTCCTGACATCAAAGTAAAGAGTGAAGAAGAAACGGCCCTGTTAGATTTCAGAAACATGTATGAAATGTTTGTGAATCTTATTTCCTCCACCTGCAGCTCTCAGTGTGCAGCTGCTCCCAAACACTCAAACAATCTTTACATCTTTTCATGGTCACATAATTGTTAAATCAGCTAATTTATATCCTGTTTGTTTTAACAATTCCTACATTTTTCTGAAATCTTATAGGGGCATTTCTTCTTCACTCTTTACTTTGATGTCAGGAATATTATTTATTTTACATCAGCACTGACATTTTAATGTGTTTCCAGTTATTGAGTTTTTATTGTAGTTGAGCTGTTGTAAACATACTGCTGCTGTCAAATGTAAATATATTCAATACAGTTCTGAATTTAATGATTTTTTAAAGGGCTAAAGTAGAATATAAGTCAGAGGAATAGGCTCAGAATTTTACCAGTATTGTTCTACTTATTTTAAGGCACAAGGCTTTTATTAAGTTACTTTAATAATCCTGGTTCAAGTGCAAAGATTTTAGTCAAATTACATAGAAGAGATCAGACCTCTCGGCGCCCGTGAAACTTTTCTTCCCCAAACAGAACAAAGTGAACAGAGAACCTTAGTTTATAGTGTAGAAGTAACATCAGCTGTCAGCAGCTGATGTTACTTCTACAGGCGACACACAGCGATAAACACACAACAAGCTCATTGCAGCAAACTCCTCTTAGCGGCGGAATCAAAGGCTTCCTGTAGGCAGAGCTGCTGAATCACTAACGTGTCTGAACGGGAGGGCTCGTCACGGATGAGGTCATCAGGTGAAAGGTCATAATGAGGGTTATTTTATTTACTGCAAAATTATCATTAATTAATTTTACTAATAGTTTGATCGGAGAGGCCTTCACAAAAGGGCCTCTACAACTTTTAAAATAAATAAAATGAAGGAAATTTTGCGTTTGAAAAAAGGGCACTTTGGGCAGCAAAGGGCAAAAGGGCAGGTGCTCAAGCCCCCATCGCACCCCCCTCTGCACGTGCCTGTTTTAAAGTAACTGAATGGGAATAATGTTAGCTAGCGCCAACTGCTTTCATTCCAGCAGTTTCGGACTCAGACTTAACGGACACACCGTGACCTACACTGCACATGTTCTGCCAGACTGACAACTTACTAAGTAACTTAAATATTTTCCTCCGCTAACTTTCACCGTCACGTTCTCCCTGTTCTGCCGCTCGCTCTCTTTCTTTCGCTGCACACACACTCACTTTGCACTGTGAAGGCTTTTTTAGATGTGGTTTGGCAAACTCTAATCGGCCTTCCTGTTTTTGAGGCTCACCAATAGTTTACATCTTGTGGTGAACCCCCTGTATTCACTCTGGTGAAGTCTTCTTTTGATTGTTGACTTTGACACACATACACCTACCTCCTGGAGAGTGTTCCTGATCTGGACAACTGTTGGGAAGTTTTCCGTGGTCTTTCGGGTCTTTTGGTGTTGCTGAGCTCACCGGTGCCTGAATGTTTCAAACAGTTGATTTGGCCACACCTAATGTTTTTGCTCTCTCTCTGATGGGTTTGTTTTGATTTTTCAGCCTAACGATGGCTTGCTTCACTGATAGCACAGCTCTTTGGATCTCATATTGAGAGTTGACAGCAACAGATTCCAAATGCAAATAGCACATTTGAAATGAACTCTTGACCTTTTATCTGCTCCTTGTAAATGGGATAATGAGGGAATAACACACACCTGGCCATGGAACAGCTGAGCAGCCAATTGTCCCATTACTTTTGGTCCCTTAAAAAGTGGGAGGTACATTTACAAACTGTTGTAATTCCTACACTGTTCACCTGAATTGGATGTAAATACCCTCAAATTATAGCTGAAAGTCTGCAGTTAAAGCACATCCTGTTTGTTTCATTTCAAGTCCATTGTGGTGGTGTATAGAGCCAAAAATATTAAAATTGTGTCGATGTCCCAATATGTATGGACCTGACTGTACAGATAATAAAAACACTTCAGTCCTGAATTAAACTCAGCTGATTGGTCAGTTTCATTATAATCTAACAAAATAAACATGAGAACCAAAAACATCAGTATGCTGTCCTTCCAATCACAGGTTCAGATCCAATCACAGGTCATCGACATCTGAAGCGCAGGAGCAGCTTAGACATCCTGCCCCCTCTCAGTGAGTCAAACTGAACTGTTATCCTGTTAAAGAATGTCTGAGTTTACGGTATTTCATTGGTGCAATCTGCAAGGAGTAACAGAAATAAAGCTATAAAATCTGAGTTTATCTTTTTTCTGCCTTTTCTAAATCTTTGTTTTCCTTTCAGTGTCTGAGCTGAGGGTTGTTCTGCTGGGGAACAGCTGGTCTCAGAGGAGAAAAGTGGGGAACTTCATACTGGGAGAGACCAAGTTCACCACTGGGGAGGAACCAGACCGCTGTCTGAGAGAAAGAGGACGGTTAAAGGAGAAAGAAATAGTTCTCATCAACACCCCAGATCTGCTGCATCCCAGCATCTCTGAACACAAACTGACAGAACATGTGACAAACTGTGTGAGACTCTCTGATCCTGGACCTCATGTGTTCCTGCTGGTTCTACAGCCTGAAGTCTTCACTGAGAAACAAAAACAGAGGCTCTGCAGAGTCCTGGAACTCTTCAGTGATCGATCATTTGATCATTCACTGGTTCTGATATCAACACCCAGAGAGGAGAGCTCAGGTTTGATGGACAAACACTTGGAACAGCCTCCGTTAAAAGACCTGATCACAAAATGTAGATACAGATACCTGAAGCAGAAGAACCTTGAACTTCCAGAGCTGTTAACACGGTTGGATCAAATCGTAAAGGAGAACAATGGAGAGCATGTCAGCTGTGATGTGTTTGAGGATGCACCAGCTTCTTTTCCAGGTGATCCTCCAATCCAAAAACAAGAGGAAACACAGATTTCTACCACAGATGCTGTTAAAGCTGCTGGTAAGTGCAGAAACAATTCTGACAAGGCAGTGAAACCTTTTTCAATTAAATTACAACATTAAGATGCAGGTGATTTATGTCTTTGCATTTGCTAAATACGTTTTAGGGAAAACATGAATCCATCTTTTTACTTACTATATACTATCCAAATATTCATTATGAACATGTATGCAAATTAGGCTAATATGAGCCTTAAACCTGCATCCTCTCCAGCAGCCAGCAGGGGGCGACTCCACCTGCTGCAGAGAGAAAATGTTTCTCCTTCTCAGCTGAATAATTACCCCAGTAAACACATAAACTCCTGATGAGTTTATGGTCTCAGTCGCTAGTTTCAAGTCTTTTTCAACACAGCATGATGTTCATTTAGTAAATTATGGTCCCATGACATCACATTTTTATTCCAGATTTCTTTATTCTAGTGTTTGCATAGACTTGAACAGGGTGACATGGCAGTATAAGAGATGGTGAAAGCAGTGAAAGGCGGTAATATGGTCATAGCCTAATTGCACTTACAACATAAAGTACCCACCCGGCCAGGTCCCAAACATTCACACTACACATTGACACAAACCTCAGATAGGTGTATATAAATGTACACAAGTACAGGAGAGACGTTGTGAATGAATAAATGGGAGGTACTAGTGTACCATAGTGAATAGAAATCTGAAGATTTTAGGCAGGAGTGCAGACAAACAAAACAGCTTGTTGACAAGATATAAGAAAGAAAAATCACAGTAATACCAATAGTAGTAATAAAAAAAGAACAAATAAATGGCTGCCATATCTTATAGAATGTCTCCAAGATGTCCAGCAAGGAAAATCAGATTTTTTCTGATACAGTACAAGACCTCATGGATCCATTTATTATGAGTGCGAGGCGTGTAATGTGTCCATTTAAAAAGTATAAGCCTTCAAGCAAGTAAGTTAGAAAAATCAATCATTTCACGTGTGCATTTAGAAACATTCTATGTGGGAACGGTGCCAAAGAGGTCATTAAGAGAGTCAAAGTCTAAGATTTGGCCTGACAGCTCGCTAAATGTTAAAAAAATTGAGGTCCAGAAATCTGACAGTTGCGGGCTAAACACAAACATGTGGCTGTAGTCAGCAGGTGACTGTTTGCATCGATGAATCTGATCTGTCAGGGTAAATATGGGTAATTTAGCATTGATGAGATGGACTCTGTGTAGCTCAGACAATCCCTGTTACCTATGTGTGCTAATCCATCATTTCACCCAGATTTGTTGTCTTTATAATTGTTATCTTTATAATAACAAACAAAATGGTTTGGAGATCAATTGTGTGATCTAGTGCTTGCTCTTGGTGGGAATTGTTGGGCTTCTGTAAATAACTTCAGAGTACGGTCTAGACCTGCTCTTTATGAAAAGCGCTGTGAGATAACTGTTGTTGTGATTTGGCGCTAAATAAATAAAATTGAATTGAATTGAATCAACGTCGGGTGACACAGCCTCATTCAGCTCGTGTAGCGTGTGACCCCCTGTCACCGATCAGTCACGTAGTGTGAACGCCACAACGACTTCAAGACTCCTGTCACAAGACGGCAAGTTATGTAGTGTGAAAGGCACGGCCATCGGCCAACGCTGAAAGTTGTGCAGTCTGCACGAGCCTTAAGACACGCCTCCTCCTCTGCCTGGCAATGGCCACCACAGCTCTTTTACTCCCTCAAGTGCCTGTGCCTGCCCTACATTAGGTTCTGCAGCTGATGTTGAAGCTACTGCAGCCCCGGTAGCAAACATATCAGTTGTTTTTGAGAATTTGGCGTCAGCCGTCTGAAGAAACAAAGACCAGAGGGGGTGGGGGGCTAGTAAAAGATGTGATTGGGCTAGCCCAATGTCAGTATACAAAATTACCCAATGGGCCACTGTCCATGTTATATGGGCCGATAGTTGGCACATTTTTTTTTAAAACAGTTAGGCCCTAAATAGATAAATAATTTACGTTACCCACCGGGCATTTTCCCAGTATGCCAGATTATCAGTCCAGCCCTGGATGTAGCTTTGTGAATAAAGAGAATATCTTTAGATTTAATGGTTGTGCTGAAGGCGTCACCCCATTTCTTGTAATAAATAAAAAATTAGTAAAATAAGATGTCAGCTTCATTCAACATTAGAAGCCAAATTACATTGCGAGGTAACGGTAGGTTGTGAAACTTGGACTTTTTCCAAACGAATGTTGTAGCTGTCCATATAAACATGTGAAACAAAAAACAGAGTGTCTATTACACTCTTAACATAATGTGGAGTAAACAAGCTGAACAGTTCGTTCAGATATTAGAAGTTAGCAGTACACCAGCACTTGGGGAAGGACCCACTGAACTAGCGGGTTAACACAATTGGAACAGCCAATATGTGTAATTGTCCGGTCAGTGTTCGCAGTGGTACATAGTTAATATTATGGATCAAGCGCTGTTAGGCCGAGTAACGTTGCCGTGTGCAAGGGAGTTCATGCTAGGTGTCTTTGGCTGAGAGGTATTTCTTAGCCTCCTCGACTGATGCAAGTTGTAGCTTGGTCTCATTGTCTGCTGTAAGAACCAGCCTCGCTGGGTACCACAGGGAAGGCTGAAGTCTGCTCTTGTATAGAAGTGCCCTCGATCGATTCAGGAAGTGCAACAATGAAAGTATTGTTATGGCGACTCCAGGCTTCTAAATCTGCTGCTTTAGCTTTTGGCTTGTCATTACCGTGGCCTTTTATTGTGGCCAGCCTAAGGCACACCTGTGGAATACCCGTGCTGTCTGATCAGCATCTTGATATGCCACAGCTGTGAGGTGGATGGATTATCTCGGCAAAGGAGAAGTGCTCACTGACGCAGATTTTTACAGATTTGTGAACAGTGTTTGAGAGAAAAAGGCCTTTTGTGTTCATAGAGAAAGTCTTAGATCGTTGAGTTCAGCTGATGATGAGTGGGGGCAAAAACAAGAGTGCTGCGTTTTTGTTCAATTTTGTTCAGTGTAACTTGTTTTGCGTGCTTGGTTGCCATTTCCAGATGCGTCTATCAGTACAGGGTGAAGTAGATGCCGCAGACAAGTGCAGGAGGATAAAAGGGCTTGAAAGAATAAATTTCACAAAGTATGGTAGTCAGAATTAGAAGCACCTATGACATCACATTTTAACAAAATGTTGAAACTATGAATTGACCCAGAGCATTGACAGAGCGTAAATATGACTGAAGAGATCTCCTCATGTCAGCCAAGTGCAGTGATTTCAGCCTCAGAGTGACTTTATATCATTTTTATCTTTCTCCATTTTACAGCATCTGGACTCAGGATTGTGCTGCTGGGAAAATGTGAGGACAGACAGACAAGACTTGGTAACTTCATCATCAGGGACCAAGGTTTTAATTACCACAAAACTTTCCCGACCAGGCAAAGTGTGGCCACCTGTGGAGAGTGGAGAGGAAAACCATTAACAGCAGTGAAAACTCCAGACATCTTCAGTCTGACTGTGGAGAAACTGAGAAAAGAGGTGAAGAGCTGTGAGACTCTTTGTCCTCCTGGACCAAATGTTCTGCTGCTGTTAGTGAAGCCTTCTGATTTCACTGAGGAGAACAGACAAACACTGAAGTTCATCCTGAGTTTGTTTGGTCAAGATGCTTTTAAACACTCAATGGTCATCAGCACACATGATGGAACAAGTGACTCTGTCAGCCAGCTGCTTAAAGACTGTGGAGGAAGACACTACAGGATGGTAGAAGAAGACCACAGAGAGCTGATGGAGAAGATTGAGAACATTGTGGATGAAAACAAAGGAACCTTCCTCACCTTCACTGGAGAGACCATCAGACCAAAGTCTGAACCCATCAAACCAGCTTTAAACCTGGTTCTGTGTGGGAGGAGAGGAGCAGGGAAGACTTCAGCAGCCAAGGCCATTTTAGGTCAGACAGAGTTTCATTCAGTCTCCAACTCATCAGAGTGTGTTAAACATCAGGGAGAGGTGTGTGGACGTTGGGTTTCCCTGGTGGAGCTGCCTGCCTTGTATGGAAAACCTCAGGAGGCAGTGATGGAGGAATCACTCAGGTGTATCTCCCTCTGTGATCCTGAGGGCGTCCATGTCTTCATCCTGGTCCTACCTGTGGGTCCCCCCACTGATGAAGACAAGGGAGAGTTAGAGACCATCCAGAACACATTCAGCTCTCGAGTCGATGACTTCACCATGATTCTGTTCACTGTGGAGTCAGATCCTGCAGCTCCAGCTGTTGTTAACTTTGTAAAGGAAAACAAGGACATCCAGGAGCTCTGTCAGAGCTGTGGAGGAAGATATGTTGTTCTCAACATCAAGGACAAGCAGCAGATCCCAGAGCTGCTGGACATGGTGGAACAGATGAGACACTCTGAAAATAAACCATCCTGCTATACAAGTGTGACATTTGCACGTGCACAAATGGAAAAGCTCATACAACAAGAGAAGCTGATGAAGAAGAACAAGATCACTTGTAAGTACTTTGAATTAAAATGTTTTTCTGTGTCCTGAACCATGTTGATCATCACAGTCTTGAACCTTCACTGTAGCTGCTGAGAACATTTAAAGTAACTCCAGGTCTTCTTCTTTCACAGGTGATGATGAGGAGCAGAGCCCAGAGAGTCTCAGGATTGTGCTGATTGGGAAGACTGGAAGTGGAAAGAGCTCTACAGGAAACACCATTCTAGGAAGAAAAGAGTTTAAAGCTGAATTAAGTCAAACTTCAGTCACCAAACTTTGTCAGAAAGCTCAGAGTGAAGTGGACGGTCGTCCGGTCGTTGTGGTCGACACTCCTGGTCTCTTTAACACAACTTTGTCCCATGAAGAGGTTAATGATGAGATGGTGAAATGCATCAGTCTTCTGGCTCCAGGACCACATGTCTTCCTGTTGGTGTTACAGATCGGCAGATTTACACCAGAGGAGAAGGAGACATTAAAACTCATCAAGGAAGGCTTTGGGAAGAATGCTGAAAAGTTCACCATCATTCTTTTAACTGGAGGAGATAAACTAAAGCGTGAGAAGCGAACCATTGAAGAATACATTGAACATAAATGTGATGATTCCTTTAAGAAGCTGATCTCTGACTGTGGAGGAAGATACCATGTGTTTAATAACTGTGATGAACAAAACCGCACACAAGTCAGTGAGCTGATAACCAAGATTGACACCATGGTGAAGGAAAATGGAGGCAGCTGCTACACCAATGAGATGCTGCAAGAGGCCGAGGCAGCTATAAAGAAAGAAATGGAGAGAATCCTGAAGGAGAAGGAAGAAGAGATGAAGAGAGAGAGGGAGGAGCTTCAAAGAAAACATGAGGAAGAAATGGAAGAGATGAAAAGAAGAATGGAAGAACAGAGAGCAGAAACTGAAAAGGAGAGAAAACTGAGAGAAAAAGAACTTAAAGAAAAGGAGGAGAAGATAAAGAAGGAACGTGAGGAGAGAAAGAAAGAACAGGAAATGAGAGAAGAAGAAGACAGGAAGAGAAAACAACAGGAAGAAATTCAACGACAGGAGTGGGAACGAAAGGTTGAAGCTATGGAGCAAAAAATAAGATCAGAGTCAGAATCAAAGGAAATGATTTACAGAAATCTGATGGAGAACAGAGAAGAGATGAGAAAAAGAACGAGAGAACTGGGAGAAAAGACAAAATGAATGGTGGGAAAAACGAAAACAAGAAGAAGAACAGAGACGACAGGAGGAAGAAAGAAGACTTAGAAAGCTTCAAGAAGAATATGAACAGGAAAGAGAAAATTATGAAAAGAAAAGAAAGTTAGAGGACATAATCAGAAGAGAAGAAGAGGAAAAAGAGAAACAAGACATGGAGGAGAAACATAAGAAAGAAATGGAGGATCAGAAGAAGAAATATGAAGAGGAGGCCAGACAGAAAGCTAAAGAGTTTAATGAATTCAAAGAGAAATACAGAAAGGAGTTTGCAGCTTAGAAGCAACAGCATGAGAAAAAAATGAAAGACAAAGATAAACAATATGACATCTTAAAGGTACTTTCAACTTTCAAAGAAGATCAATTAAAGAAAAAATAAATAAAAATATCAACATGAAATTTGTGACTTAGTGAAAAAAATCTGGAAAGAATCAACAACTTACTGAAAACACATGAACTACAAATGAAGAATGTGAAAAATTATGAGGAAAATAAAAATCTGCAGGAAACCAAATAAATGATCTGGGCCAGTTTTTATCAAGTTTCTCAAAGTGCCATTTTAGTCTGAAGTGCTGAGAATTCATGAAACTTACTCCTACTTTCAAACTTGGTGGTCAGGAGCTGCCAGTAGAGGCTTGTGATGGTGCTGTGGAGACAGAGACGTGTGAATATTTCAGGAGAGGAAACATTTCTGAATTATTTGACGGTGCGCAGTTAATTAGACGGGTCAGACGGCGCAGGCATAATCTTTTTCAGCAAGTTGGTGAGGGACGTCATCTCACCACTGACTACGCAGTAATGAGTTTTCTCTGAAGGTGGTGATGACACTTTGTTTCTTTGCCACAGGACAAACGCAGCAATGCTGATGATTTTGGCCGTCGCAACCACCAATAATCCGACTATCAACTTTTTTATCTTTCATTTATTAATGTGTAGGCCTGTATCATAATGTCTGAAAGCTCCCAGCAGAGATCACAGCAGGTCCTCACCAACACTGACTGAAAGAGTCCAGAAAGAGCAGTGAGCTGAAGCAGCTCCTCTGGCAGCGTCCCAAAATAAAACATCAGGAGCTTCATGAAGCTCAAACATGTTGCTAACTGTCCTCCTGCATTAGACTGGAGGTGTTCCTGTTATTGTGTCCACCCCCTGTACAATCACTCTGATCCTCCCTGTGTTGACAGTGTTTGTCCAGCAGGTGGTGCTCTAACATGAACTACTGATCTGAAGTCAGTTTCAGAGCTTCTGCTGCAGATCTGTTTGGATTTAACTCTTCATCATTTCCTGTTTTTACATTTTCTCTTAAAGCTTTTGAAACATGAACACTGAAAAGCTTCAAGGTGTTTTATGTTAAATGTAACATTGATAAAGATGTTTAATATTCATTTTACTACAGCAGGGTTTAGAACATGTTTTTATTCTGACTTAAATCAGTGGTAAGAAGTGATTCACTGTTCAGACTTGTCCTGTTCTCCAGTTTCTCCTCCTCCTGATACAGATCCAGCTGTTTATGATCAGAGAACATTGTTAGTTAAATGTTGTTAGTTTATCTTGCAGAGCCTTTAAAGACTGTAGATTAGCTTTTAAAACATGAACATGATGTGACGTGACAGTTAATCCAAGATGTAAACTTTGTGTTTTTTAAATTTAAATGTATTGTAACATAATATAAAATACATCTTGTATGTTTTTCTCTAAGTTTTGTTCATCTTGTTATCTTTATTTTATATTTTTGTATTTTCATATTAATTTAAAACGTAAAATGTTTGAAACTTTTCCTCGTGGTTTTATTATTATGTTTTCATTTTGCTTCAATACAAACACAAAAAACTGGTTTCTGATGTCGGACCAGCAGTAAAATCTTACAGACAGGTAACCAGTGAAAGGCAGATCGGTGTGATGTGGTCGCTTCTCTTGGATCGTTTTGTTTCACGTCTGAAAGAGATAAAAAGATTTATGATCTTATTTAAATGTCTCAGTTGGACAAAGCAGGACTGCACTGAGTCAAACTCAGGTCTCTGCCTCTTCCTTAACATTATTAGATAAGGTACCCAGACTAGAAGAGATGTAATGCTGCTCGAGCTGAAGGGTCAGAAGGCTCATTATGTTGTTTCTGATAGAGAGATGACTGATGGAAGGAAGGAAGTCAAAATCAAAACATTGTTTTTTTTAGACTTTGCTGTTTTGTGAAATATTGAATAATTTGACCTCTTTGGGCCTCAAACAGTTATTTCTATTAAACTCTGAGAGTTTAGAGGATAAAAGTCTCTTTGGTGAAACAACAACTCAGAAAAAGTAGAATTTCTCCCTCTGAAATGTGGTGCAGTAGAATAAAGTGGATACAGTAAATATCCACTGGGAGCCTCAGTAGACCTGAGCTAACCAGAAGCACCAGATTACATTATTTTAAAACATTTTGCAAAAGTTTACAATATTTTTTTACAATGTTTTTTCTTCACAACTTCACACCTGCTAGAAATTAAATTTAAATAAATAAAGTAAATGTGTCTCAAAAAAAGGTGCTTTATTACCTATATAAAGCAAAAATGATATAACTTAGTCAAAAATAAAAGCAGACATATTTAATATATGAACAGTTCAATAGTTTCATGAACTGACTTCATAAAAACGGAACAGATTTTTTTTAAGGATGAAGTCTTTTGTTTTTAACCTCATAAGTTTCTTCTGTAACTTTTCACAGAATAACATTTAATAAAAATATGAAATAAGATGTTTACTTTGAGGTAAATCACAGGTGCAGAGGCTGCACACATGAATCTTATAGTGTTCACATTCATTTATTCATCAGCTGTTAGTACTGGTTCTTTCAATACAGCAGTTAAACTCACATCAGAAGTGAAATAACTCCTCAGTTAAACTTGTTAAGAAGATTTTATAAACTGCTTTTAATTATGATTTTGTGTATTTTGATTTCATCTGTTCTGGTCACTCCGTCCTTTGTTACCGATGTTTGCAGCTGTGTTTTTACTGACTGATTTAAAAGTTCTCAATGGAAACAATTTTACATTCAAACTGATTATCAAGTTACCACAGCGTACACATAACTATAGACATTAAATATATCAGGTAAATGTATTTGTAGTGATGTCTGTGAGGGACCAAGCAGCCAAGCAAGAGGAGACACAAGGGAAGTTCAAAATTAAGGTTATTTATTTTGAAAAAATGAAGATAAAGTTTTGGGCCCATAAAAGAGGTCAAATAAACAAACAGTAACTAAAGCTCTGAACATAAAAGACTCAAAAATACAACTGACCTGCTACACAACAAACAAAGGGAACTTACACAAGGGAAGACTAACAACAACAACAACAACATTACTACATAACTACAAACAACAACAAAATCTACCTAAAAATGTATTCCAAAAGAAATGTACTTTTACCTGATCTTAACTCAACAAACAAACTCAAATAATATAAATCTAAACCCCAAAGTATCCCAGAAGAGGATAATGCCACCCCCCAGACATATCGACAGTGGTACTGTCCAATTAGGCCACTTCCTCTATAAAACTGTTCCTGCTCCAACCACCACCCATTTAAGCCACCAGACTTCCTGGATCTCTCCCAGGTGTGGCATCCAACTGGTAAGCTCGAACAAAAAATAGTTTAAACAGAATGACAATCCAGAAGTTACTAATGGTGCGCGCTCCCAAAAAGATACTTCTGGACGGTCAACTAAATAAAGTATAGTGTATGTCAATGAATTCAGTGTCCTGTCAGTTATTTGTAACTAAAATAAATATTTGCAACAAATGTCTAATGTGTATGAAAAACTACATAAACTAATCCTAAAGAAAACAGCATAAACTCAGGAAAAATAAGTGCATGAGGTTACAGCTCTTAAACTGGCTGTGGCCATCACAATGTCACAAACCAGCTCTCATGCTCGGAAATTTTCGACCTCCAACTTGAAAAAGTACCACTGAACGCCACATGAAGTCACAATTCCTATTTATCACAAAGGGAAGACTTGAAGCTATTGTATTAATTCTCTGAAGTGCAGCTGATTTACATTCATGCTACTTTCTGACATTGATATATTGTGGTGAAGATGAAAATCGTTTATGAAATTTGCTGCAGTAATGCCGATTTCATCGCCGTCAGAGCAGCAATGACATTCAACTTCAGTTTATTTATCTGCAGATCAAAGGTCTGATTTATTGTCATGTATCATGTCCAGAGTAACTGTAACCAGGAGTTTGGTCATGTTCCAACGGAGCTTATTGTTTTATCCTCTGGCCTGCAGCCATTTAACAATTTATTTAATAAAAACTTCACAAGTGCTGAATGTTGGATCAAATTATTTGTCTCGCTCATTTGGTGTGAAACTCTTTTTTGTTTTAGGTTTTGAAACAAACTTCACGTCCTTCAAAAGGCTTTATTTAACAGTCGAGCTGCAGGTCAAAGGTCGGAGTAAATGCTGCCAAGTTTGTGTGGATCATATTCAGTAAAGGACCAGGAGAAATATTTAGATCAAGATTTAGCTGCAGATCAGTGTTCACATTAATTAATTACATTTTTCATTTTTTGGTTAATTAATATGAGATAATAAAAATCATGATAAATCCAAATCAACAGTCACTTTTTTGTTTAAACTATACTTTTCTTATTGTAAGGCAAAAAGTATTAAGAAAACAATTATATAACTCAAAAAATAAAAGCTGACTTTCCTAAAGCTGACTGCATGAACCCTCCACTGGCTGGGATGTCATCAGTCCTTAATATAAGGCCCCACATCTACACAGCAAATTAAGTTCTCTGTTTGTACCTTCAAAATGAAAACATAAGTGTTATATCAGCAAATCATTGGCCTGTTTTCTCCAGCACAGGAAACTAAAACTACTTGGTTGGGTAAAACTGTTGTTTGCACTGATTTGATTTATGTTAACATTTACTATTAGAGAAACCAGTCTAAGAAAAGAAGAGCTTTAATTTTGAAATGAATACTATACTTTTCTTTTCCTGGGTCACTTCAATGTAACGTTCAACCTGTGGGAACTCTGAGTCTCCTGAGGATTCACTTTGTTCTTCCTGTTCTGCTGAAAAAAGGGCCCAATCCCAATGTCCCCCCTAAGCCCTAAACCCTGAACCCTCACAGACTTTACTGACGTCACTTGGAAAGTGACTGAGTGTAAGAGGCTGCAAGGGGCTCAAGATGCTGTAAACAGAGACGGGACAGCCCTTTCCCACTTCATCACGTTACCTTGACAACGCCGAAACACGTTGCACACTTTTTATTTTATGCTTCTGCCTGCAGGCTCTCGCCCTGCAGAGTGCAGGAGAGGTAAATGTCAATATATTGGTCAATAACATAGGCCGACACTATTGTTGGTCAAAACAGCATCATTAGGCAAAACCTAAAATAAATAGTTGAATAAACAAAGTGTGTAGGCTAATAAGGTGTGTTCCTCTGACTTTATGTGTCTATGCACCATCTTAAGTTCAGAAGAATTCTAACAATGTTAACATCAGCGTTGGTGTTAATGCTTGTTTGTTTACCGTTTTCTTCCTCTTGTCCTTTTTCCGTGATTTTTCTCTCGCTTCCGGCCTTCCCCTGGCAACCCCCATGTTTTACGTCATACCACGCTGAACTGTGGGTAAT
Source organism: Lepomis macrochirus (assembly GCA_024633595.2). NCBI lineage: Eukaryota > Metazoa > Chordata > Actinopteri > Centrarchiformes > Centrarchidae > Lepomis > Lepomis macrochirus. The sequence continues at coordinate 36,872,090 of JALXJV020000005.1, read as the reverse complement.
TCCCTCAGCCAAAGTCTGCAGAAATGTGGACTTAAGAAAAGGGTCTAAAAAGGGCTCAAAATGTCCGCGAGAGCTCCCTCACGCACTTGACGATTTCACAGTGGGACGGCCCTGAGCCCTCACGGACTTACCGAGAACGCGCTTCAAAGTCTGTGAGTCTGTGAGGGTGGAGATTGGGATTGGGCCAAGGTCGCCTCAGGTCTCAGGTGAGTTCAGGTGCAGATATCTGAGCGTCCACAGGGGAGGGTGGTTCTAAGCCAATCAGGTTCCTTGTTTCCTCCTGACACACCTTCTGTCTCCTCTCTGCACTTTGCTCTCTGTCTGTCAGTCTGTATGTTCCTTTATTGGAGGGAAAATGACACAGGAGCAAGTTTTGGTGAGTTGATGAGTTTAACAGAAACAGCTAAATGTGTTTTGCAGTGCAGTAAAACAGTCTACATGTTCAGTTTGTGTTGAGATGAATGTTTTACTTGTTTGTGTGTTAACGTAATTCACATTGTGGTGCAGGTATGAAAGTATCAGAAACAGCAGACATTAAAGTTTTGTACAGAAATAACCTCAGAGTTGAATCAACAGATTGATTTTTACAGATAGACATTTTACAGGACTATTTTTATTTATTTAAGTTCTGTCCAGTTCACATGAGTGTCTATATTTCTGGTATTTCTTAGAATAAAAACTGCATCCTTGTGTTACTGCAGACTGATTTAAACAATCCTCTGATGTGTGTTGACCCTTCAGCCTGCTGATCAGATGGACCAGTCACAGCTTGTAGCTGCAACCATCACTTCAACGACTGAAAGGAATCTGCTTTATTCTCACTTTTAATAAAGAAAACAAACTATGGCGTCAACTTCAGGTATGTGCACCATGTTCATGTTTGAAAACAAAATGGGACCTGTTAAACACACTGCAAGACAATGTATGACACTTGTTTTTGGTCAGAAATGAACAAAGATTTATTGAATTAACGAGTTTAGAAATCAATTTCAAACACTGTTATTTCTAAACGTTACTAGAGTTGTTCAGCTCCTTCAGTTCATAGATAATAAAACTATTGTGTCCACAGAATAAAACAAAGGTCAACAAGGAACCAAAAACTCTGACATGATTAAGATCACAGTGATAAGAACTCTAATATAACTGTTACTGATTAATCTTTTAGTAGTATAATTATTACAGTGTGATAAACTCTTTTTATTTCAAAGCTTAAGAATTCAACCTTTTTTCAACAAAGTCATTTTTTTTTAATTTTACAATGTTAAATGTTGGTAAGAAGCTGAATGAGAAACACTGATCTTCATCTCAAACTTATTTTACATTAAGTCACAGCATTACATTTATATTTACTCATTTAGCTGATGCTTTTATCCAAATCAACCTACAATTGGTATGTATGTCAGAGTTCACACGCCTCATTAGCATCTAGGGATTAAGGCCCCATCCATACTGTGTTTTAGTTTAGAAACGGAGAATTAAAACGAATATTTTCTCTGTCCACACCAAAGTCTCAGCTGTGTATCAGAGTTGATTTCCGTCTGTATTAAAACGACTGAAAACGCACATCTAGTGCCTGTTGGTGTAAACATGAAGCAGAGGGACTCTGTCTTCCCTAGTTACAGAAGATTTGGCGAAAGCCTGAAGAAAATGCAGACGAAGAACCAGACCAGATATTTTCATGCACCAATAACGAGCTGGGACTGTTACTGAATGTAACGAGGGAGTTCAGCAGGGAAAAACAGAGTACAAGTGTAGGCAGATAAATGTTATTTGCAAAATATTTTAATAAAAATACCAACTCAAGTCACATGTTTTTTCTGCTTCGCATGACTTATAAGACCCAATCAGAGAGCTGAACCTGAGCATTTTTACCCGTCTTCACTAAAACGCCCTCCGGAGTTTCAAAACAAAAAACAGGGTCGGCAACGTTTCCAAACTTCTCTGTTTTCGCTGTTTTAGTCTGGACAGGAGGTGCAAACGTAGCAAAAGTCCTCTGTTTTAAAACCAAAACACATTGGTGGATGTGTCACAGTGGGGATTTCTGAAGTTCAGTCAGTGTTTCATCTCTAAAATCTCTGTGAAATGAGGAAATAAAATAACCAAAGCAAACAGGCACTGATGCTGATAATAGTTATAATATTAAATTATGTAAAAAAACAACAACTAACAAAGCATTTTTCCAAACAGTTATAAAGTTCTTTATTTGGGAAAATCAAAAAAACTATTCAGTTCCATGAATTGAACTATGTTAAAACTTAAAAATAAAATTATGTCACTGTAAAGAAATGTAAACACGGTTCTGTGGGGAGCTGTTGGTTCTTTGGTGGAAAGAGAGTCTTAGACGTTGAGACATGTTTTTTTTGTTAAGAGCAAATTAACTGCAGTTCTGTAGACTACATGTCTTCTTCAGGATCGTAGCTCTACAGACAAGTTTTATTTTATTTTTTTATTCCAGGCTTATTAGGCTTATTAATAAATATAACATCAGTTATGAGGGGCAGCAATATACAGTGCTGCCCCTCATAACTGATGTTATATTTATTATCCAGGCTGTGTACTTTCACCTGTTTGGTTCTCTTTATACACAAATGAAATGCAGACTATGAATTCAACCTGTCAATTGTACAAATATGCTGATGACACGCTGGTTGTTGGTCTTATGCTCACAGGAAACACAACCAAACAATCCACATACAATGTCTTTAAAAAGTATTCACCCTCCTTCAGCCTTTTGTTTCTTTTATACATGAAATCATGGTCAATATAATTTGGCTTTTTTTGACAAGAATTTTCAAAAAAATCCTCTTTAATATCAAAGTGAAAACAGAATTTTACAAATGAATGTCAATTAATTAAAAATATATGATGTAAAAATAAATATTCAGCCCCTGGCTAGTTGATGCCAGCAGTGTCACAATTAGTGAACTGGAGATCACCTGAGTTCAGCTGTGTGAAGTGATTATGCTATAAAAACACCTGTGTCTGGGAGGTCCAGTCTCTGGTTCATCAGTATTCCTACTACAATTGCAACATGAAGAAAAAATAACATTCCACGTAACTCATTGAAAAGTGAAAACGGTGATTTTGGGTGTATAAGATACGCTGCAGTTTGCAATAGCGTTGCCACACAAAGGAGGCTAACCCTACCTGCATGAGAACAGGCTGGGAATTCACACACAGGCATGTGCAGGACTCCAAGGCCAATTGGAAGAAGGTTCTTTGGTCTGATGAGACAAAAATTGAGCTTTTTGGCCATCAGACTGGACGCTATGTTTGGCGAACACCAAACACTGCAGATCACCAGAAAGTTCGTTACAACTTGGAAGATTTATTTTCCAGCAAGACAACGACCCCAAGCATCCAGCAAAAGCTCCACAGAAACGCTTCAAAGACAACAAGGTGAATGTTCTGGAGGGGCCAAGTCAAAGCCCAGATCTCAATCCATTGAGAATTTGTGGCTGGACTTGAAAAGAGCTGTTCACGTCCGATCCCCGAGCAACCTGAGAGAGCTTGAGCTGTTTGCAAGAAAGAACTGGAGTGTCCAGATGTGCCAGCCTGACTGAAGCTTATCCACACAGACTCAGTGCTGCAGCCAAAGGTGCATCTACTAAATACTGACCTGAAGGGGGGAATATTTCTGCAGTCATCTTCTTAATTAATGGACATTAGTTTGTAAAAATCTGTTTTCACTTTGATATTAAAATGTTTTTTTGCAAATTCTTGTCAATAAAGCCAAATTATATTGACCATGTATGAAAGAAACAAAAGAGTGAAACACTTTTTATGGTCGTTGTATATCAACCATAGCTCACTAAGTGGTGTCCTAAGCTCAGTGCCCTCTCCCTCTGACAGTGCCTGTCCTTATTTTCCTCCTGTTTTGATTAACAGTAAGCTTGTTGAGATAGTTGAGGAGTTTAAATATTTAGGAACCATTTTTGATTATAAAGATTTTACAGCCAACACGGCACAAGCACAATTTCAAGAAGCAACGCAGCGTCTGAATCTGACCTGGAAATTAGACTCATGAGATAAACACGAATATTTTAGAGAGTGTTTATCGAAGTCTCATCTAAAGCGTTTTACTTGTAATTTACGTACATGGTGAAGGACAAAAAACAGATTGTGCAGAATTACAAATATGTCTGTTAAGATGATTGGGAAAGAGCAGAAAGAGCTGTTTGTTCTTGTGGTGTGATTTTTAATGGTGATTTCTACATTAGTGGACTATGAAGACGTTTAAATAATTTGTCTCTCTGTCTTTACTCTTACAGGTGTTTCTGCCCTGAAGCGCAGACGCAACTTTGACATCCTGCAGCCTCACAGTGAGTCCAGCTGAACTGAGTCAGAAATATAAACACAACAGTCAACCACAGTAGATGTTTACTTCAAGTAACCAGACAAGAATCTCTGCTACAAACATGTCACCAGGCTGCAGCACTGCTGCCAAATGATTTTGATTTGAATTTAGAAATGGAGCAAAAGACACAAAGGAAAGCTTTTACACTTTTGTTTCACATCAGTCAGCCTCCTAAAATACCAGCCAAGTTTTCTAGAAATTAGGCTACATTTAATTTCTAACAGCAAAATCATTTAGAAAGAAACGTAATACTTTTTTATCAGCATAATGAGATTGTTTTTAATTTAAAAAAAAAAAGATTAAATCTACACTTAGTTCTCCTTTATTATTTTATTCATTTACAAATGAGATACCCAAACAGAGCAGGTTGTCCCTGAACTCCACACAAGCTTTACAAAAACGTGTTCCTGCTGGGAGACTCTTCTTCTGCCTTTTTTCAAACGTCCCTCGTTTGTTTGTTCTTTACTTAACAAAGAAAGTCTTTTCTCTGTGTTGTTGGTGGGTCAGTAGAGCTGATGATAGAACTGCAGGAGAAGACAGATTGTCAGATACAGCAGATGGGGATTGCAATAAAAGTGTGTTTAAATAAAACACATCTTTGTGTTGTTAAGATACAACTTTATTAATCCACTGTAGGGACATAGCAGCACAAAGGAATATAAAGGAACAGTATTATAGAAGTATGAACACACTATACAATCAATAATTATTTACAACCAGATAAATGTCTCAGATATAATCAGGTAAAAGTCTGTCAGTTTGTTGTTATGGAGCCTGATGGCAGACGGCACAAATAAGCGCTTCGAGGCTCGGAGCTGGATGAGTCTGTGGCTGAAGGAGCTCCTGAGTTGCCTCAGCTCAGCATAGAGAGGGTGAGAGCGGTTGTCCATGATGGTTTTCAGCTTCCCTCTCATCCTCCTCTCAGTCACTGCCTCCACACTGTCCAGTTCCACCCCCACCACCGAGCCGGCCTTCCTCACCAGCTTTCCCAGTTTGTTTGGGCAACAAGTCCCGATGCCCCCTCCCCAGCACACATCAGCGAAGAAGATGACACTGGCCCCTACAGACTGGTAGAACATCTGCAGCAGCCCGGTGCACAAATTAAAGGATCTGGGCCTCCTCAGGAAGAACAGCCTGCTCTGTCCTTTGCTGTAGAGGCCTCGGTGTTGTCTGTCAGTCCAGTTTGTTGTTGAGGTGCACCCCCAGGAACTGATGCTATCTGATGCAGTCACATACCAGGGGCCTGGGGGGCTGCAGAACCAGTCTCTCCAAATTCTTCATTACATGTGACGTTGGTGCCACACACCTGAAGTTGGAGACGTCGCTGGAACGTCCCTTTTTGGTGACAGGGACGATGCAGGATGTCTTCCAGATCTTTGACACCTTCTTCAGCCTCAGCCAGAGGTCAAAAAGATGCCAGAACACGCCCGCCAGCTGCTGTGCACGCACCTTAAGGACCGTCTGGTGTCATTGGTTCCCCTGGCCTTGTTGATCTGGGTTCTGGTGAGCTGACGTCTCACCTGGCTGGTTGTGATGACTGGGGTGGAGGGTAAAGGATGGCGGCGGCGAGCTGGGGCTGCTGAGCCGTGATCTTCTGGAGAAGCAGGGAGGTATACTGAGGGGGGGTAACCAAGCTGAGGCTACTTGAGGATGGGGATGGGGAGGGGGGTCCAGCCAGCGTAGTTGAGTCAAACCTTTTGACTCTGTCCTTTGTGTCCTCTGCTTCTCCTGCTGGCCTGTTCATGCCTGTGACGGATTCTCCATCCTAATCTACACTATTATCTCTCTGTAAACACACCTTGCCTTTCTAGTGCTATCTGTCACTACACCATCTCTGTCACTACTGTAGGCCTCACGACGACACAGCGTCGACACGTCAGTATCGAGCGTATCATCTGGACTCAAAACACTCAGAATGGATAAAGCGGACTAGATAACTGAATAACACAGTTATGTACGCTTCTTTGTCAGTTCTGTGTCTTGTTGTGGAGGTTGCCTAAGACGCAGGGCTGAGAACTAAGATAAGAAATCAGAATGAGACAGAACCGAGAACTGAAAAATAACAAGGCTGAACAGAGGAAACAAAAGTTTTTGTTTAGGAACAAAACTCCTAAAACCAGACAGGAAAACCCAACACCATGAAACATACTGAAACAAAAGTCAAAACAGACACAAAAAATAATAAAACACAGACAGTTTCAGACCAGGACTGTGACAAGACGTCTGTTTTGTTGAGATTTTTGTTAAGAGCAAACTAACTGCAGTGCTGGAGGCCACATGTCTTATTTAGGATCGTAGCTCTACAGACAAGTTTCAGTTCCTTTTTTAAATTTATTCCAGGCTGATTAGATGCTGTATGTTGCTGCCCCTCACAACTGATGCTACATATTTATTAATGCAGATTTGATTCATTCCAATCTCACTGTTTTAAGAAGGCTTATTATAGAGAAAACGTGAATGAATTAATTTGTCTCTCTGTCTGTTTTTACTCTTACAGATGTTCCCCCCCTGAATCGCAGCCGCAGCTTTGACCTCCTACCCCCTGACAGTGAGTCCAACTGAACTGAGTCAGAATTATAAATATAATGGTAATACACAGTAGAAGTTTACTTGAATTAATCAGAAAAGAACACAAAACTCACTCGCTTAAACAAAAAAGACCAACAATAGGTACAAAAGGCTGTGGACACTGTGACTCTCTCTCTGCTGCAAACATGTCACCAGGCTGCAGCACTGCTGACAGTGTCAGGGCTCCAGCAGCAAGCGACTATTCTGTCTGTCTCTCTTCTCTGTTAAAAGTGTTTGCAAATTCCACCCACTACTCAGGCACAAAAAATGTCCCTCATGCACCTCATGGTGGCGCTGTAATAATCAACTTTGCATTTTTGCAATTATTTACAAACCGGCTTCGTTTACAGTCAAACTTCTTTCCTAATTTTAAACTCTTGATTCATCTGCATCTTTGCTTCGACGGTCTTCTGCTCTAAAAATGTCAAATTATTTGACTTTTTATCACTTTTCTCTAAAACCTATGTTTGCTAACTCGTCCCAGACGGTTTCACCACTCGACCTGAAACTTTGGCAGGATCATTCTGTTGATGCATAAAATTTAGTAATGAAATCTCTCATTTCTAACTTAATGTAAGAAAATCCACCGTACGTCCAAGAGAGCTGAAATATTTTCAACTTATCTACTGATATGTGACTAACGTTTGCATCACTACAACCTGTGGTCAACTCAGAAGTCAGTCACTCTTACTATTTTTCTGAATATGCTAATTCAATAAACATATCTCCACAAGTCTTTCTTCAAACATCACCAAACTCGACAGTCGTTTTCTTAGGTTGCCAGTGTTTTAAAGGGTTTTGCTGTAAGTTTGGCTCCTGAATCTGTCCCGCCTGCTTGTTCTGCATTTGGGTTCTAAAACCTGTTCCTGCCAGCACACACGAGAAACTGTGAATGAATGTTTTTTATTATATGTAATTTATCTGATTATCTACATTTAGTTGTAGATTTTATTTTGTATTTATTATCATTTATCTATTTTTCTTTTCAGTGTCTGAGCTGAGGGTTGTTCTGCTGGGGAACAGCTGGTCTCAGAGGAGAAAAGTGGGGAACTTCATACTGGGAGAGACTGTGTTCAACACTGAGGAGGAACCAGACAACTGTCTGAGAGAAAGAGGACGGTTAAAGGAGAAAGAAATAGTTCTCATCAACACCCCAGATCTGCTGCATCCCAACATCTCTGAACACAAACTGACAGAACATGTGACAAACTGTGTGAGACTCTCTGATCCTGGACCTCATGTGTTCCTGCTGGTTCTACAGCCTGAAGACTTCACTGAGGAACAAAACCTGAGGCTCTGCAGAGTCCTGGAACTCTTCAGTGATCGATCATTTGATCATTCACTGGTTCTGATGTCAACATCCAAACATGGCACCAGAAAACCATCTACACAGCGTCCACCCTTAAAAGACATGATCAGAATGTGTAGGTTCAGATACTTGGAGCAGATGAACCTTGAACTTCCAGAGCTGTTGGAACGTTTGGGTCAAATTGTGAAGGAGAACGATGGAGAGCATCTGACTTGTGATGTGTTTGAGGACGCAGCTTTACCCGGTGATAAACAACGCTCAAAACAAAAGGAAACAGGACCTGGTATATTTAAAGCTGTTTCTGCTGCCAGTAAGTACAGGAACTAAAGACAATGTAAAAAATGTACACAAATCATTATTGATTATATAAAAACATGAGGCTGCAAGTTAATGCTGTCCTCTCTTTACAGATCTGAGTGTGACACTCCCTCTCTCAGAGAATCCCGAAAGTAAGTAAATCATCACCAATACAAATCGTGTTTTTTATTTGCAGACACTTGTTATTATTACTGACAGTCATAAATCTCATCAGTTTAACAATAGTACATTTATAAAATAAGAAAACATGATATTAAACAAACAGGCTTACATGATAGCAGTTTAATAGACATCAGGGTGCCACAGTTGGTAATATCGTCACTGAAATCAGGTTCAGCAGACGTTCTTGTACTGTTACTGTTGGTTCAGTCAAACATGGTGATTCTCTAAATGCTGCAGTGCCTCCTAAATAAAGTGGAATTCATTAGCAAGGCCCACGCCACAACAATGTTTGATTTAGAGGTACATGCAAATATGGATTGCATGGATTATGGAGGATGGATTAATGCATATTGAGGTGAAGGGTGAAGGTGGAAGAAGGATGTCGTCTGATAGGCTGGTCTCAGAGGAGACAAAAGACAGGGCAGAAAGACTCAGTGTGGGGGTTCTGTCTCGGAAGTGTTTTCTCCCAAGCTTATTTCAAGCCCCCCAGACGGTACCTAGATGAGATATGAGAGCTGTGCCCTCAATGAATTGGAAGGGATAAGTGGAGGAGGGGAGCAGGAATAGGGGATGATGGGATGATGTAGGAGAGGATGTAGGAACAGAGGATGAGTGGATGGAGGGAAGGGTAGCCCTGACAGGTGATTGGATGTATGGTTGAGGCGTGGCCCCGCTTCAGAACCTAAGTTAACAAATTACCTTCCTCTTGTGTCCGTGAAACAGTGGTTCCAGGTTCATGTTTAATTTTAACATTTACCTTGTGCAGTAGGATCAGGGAATGACACACTCTGACAGTAATGTCTGTTTAGCAAAGCCACATAGTCTTATCATTTCTGAGTGCCATTTTACCGCCTACTGTCACAGGCAAAATCAGCTTGTGTGAGATATATATAGCCATGAAAGTTCGACACTAAGGTGCTGAAGGGGGGGGGGGGTCCGGTAGATAGTAAGTTGGTCCCTGACCCAGGAGAGTGAACCAATACTTACACACCATTAGTTTTTTGGTTTGGATTTATGCTACGTTACATGAAAAGTTAATATTATGTAAGATGCCATGCTACATCGTTGCTAACACTAGCTACATAGTGTTAGCTACGTTCCGTTTTAAAGTTTAAGTAGCTAGCTAACGATGCTAGCATTGACATCCTCCTTAACCATCATTGATTATATATGCATGTCGACCATAGGGTCGCCAACTGTCCCTGTATTAGCCACGATGTCCCTTAAATTAGGCCTAAATGAGTTGTCCCAAACGGGGCTCAGCTCCCCTTAATAGGACAGCAGCTCCCCAGGAAGCACGATTTGTTGGTGACATTAATTTCTCTCTCTGTATTTCTCTATCATCATGGATCATGCAGAATGCCAGGCTTCATCTAGCCGGAGAGAACACAGCCTCAGCTGTTGATGATGATGATAATAATAATTCTGCTGACATTTCCTCGCGTCTAGGTCTAACTATAAATATTACCCATATACTAATATTGCTATTACTACTACGAATAATACTATATGTCACCTTTCATGTCATTGTTATAATAATAATGATATTTTTTTTCATCATGCAATAGTTACGATAATCTGCCGCATTGACTACTTTCTAAAACATATCGTCTATGGTACAGTGACCCAGAAGAAATGCTGCTGTTTAACTAATCAAATACTAAATTACTGTCTACAACGAGGACTTTGAGATTTGAGATTTCACACTAAGGTTTCACATTCAAAAGAAGAGGTAATGTTAGAGAACTTTGTAAGGAAGCCGTGTTAGATACTTGTACAGCTCACGTTTATTAGCAGGTCTGCTCTAGTTTAATCATTTCTGACACGCCGACTGTGACTAGAGACATGCAGCTCGCAGATATATTTAGTATACGTCAAACACTATAGTTTAGTCAGTCATTAATGTAAGGGCTCCTCCACAAATAAACACGACATTGGTTTTGTGGCTAATTTAGCAGCTCTAGCTGTTGTATGTTATGTATAATAATATGAAGAAGTAATGAACGAGGGAGCAATAAGAGGACCGTTCACTAGAAGTGCGGAACTGTTTCAGAATAAAACTACAATCACGTCTGTCAGTGTAACGCCAGCCCACATTGCATGGGGAAAGGGATCCTTTCCATGATGATGTCAGACACCTGGTACAGCAGTCTGAGTCTGCTGGTGGCAAAAAGAAGCTCTTTCTGTGGACGTCATCTTGACTGTTGTAATTGCCTGAAGGAATATGTTGCAGCTGCTGGCTGAAGCTCTCTACTGCACAGATTTCTGAACCTACTAGTCAGCCAAAATATGAGAAAACAGGGCCCAGGTTTAAAATACTGACACTATCCTTTAGAGGACCTTTGTTGTTCTCTCCTTTATTTCCTGTCCTCTCTCCACTGTCTGTAATAAAGTCAGGGGTTAGGAGTCAAAAATGAATCAGCCCAGAAAGTATAACTATTGGATCAGATCTTTTTATTTCACACTGTAATGAGCAGTAGTAGTAGGCTACTGTTTTTACCATAGACTGTCTAGAACAAGGTTTTTACACCTGTGATTTGGTCACTAGTTAACATTGTTCATGTTTTCTCTCTGTTATTTTGTTTCTGTAAATCCCAGTTATGAAGGCGGCTCCACGAGCTCTGTTTCATTTCAGAGGGAAAGACTCGTCTATCATGAGCACACATGTAGGTCCAAACACAGGAAAGCTCCCAGCAGAGATCACAGCAGGTCCTCACCAACACTGACTGAAAGAGTCCAAAAAGAGCAGTGAGCTGAAGCAGCTCCTCTGGCAGCGTCCCAAAATAAAACATCAGGAGCTTCATGAAGCTCAAACATGTTGCTAACTGTCCTCCTGCATTAGACTGGAGGTGTTCCTGTTATTGTGTCCACACCCTGTACGATCACTCTGATCCTCTGTGTGTTGACAGTGTTTTGTCCAGCAGGTGGCGCTCTAACATGAACTACTGATCTGAAGTCAGTTTCAGAGCTTCTGCTGCAGATCTGTTTGGATTTAACTTCATCATTTCCTGTTTTTACATTTTCTCTTAAAGCTTTTGAAACATGAACACTGAAAAGCTTCAAGGTGTTTTGTTTTATGTTAAATGTCACGTTGATAATCATGTTATTCATTTTACTACAGCAGGGTTTAGAACATGTTTTTATTCTGACTTAAATCAGTGGTAAGAAGTGATTCACTGTTCAGACTTGTCCTGTTCTCCAGTTTCTCCACAACATACAATCACTCCTGATACAGATCCAGCTGTTTATGATCAGAGAACATTGTTAGTTAAATGTTGTTAGTTTATCTTGCAGAGCCTTTAAAGACTGTAGATTAGCTTTTAAAACATGAACATGATGTGACGTGACAGTTAATCCAAGAAGTAAACTTTGTGTTTTTTAAATTTAAATGTATTGTAACATAATATAAAATACATCTTGTATGTTTTTCTCTAAGTTTTGTTCATCTTGTTATCTTTATTTTATATTTTTGTATTTTAATATTAATTTAAAACGTAAAATGTTTGAAACTTTTCCTCGTGGTTTTATTATTATGTTTTCATTTTGCTTCAATACAAACACAAATCTTCATCTTTCTGATGTCGGACCAGCAGTAAAATCTTACAGACAGGTAACCAGTGAAAGGCAGATCGGTGTGATGTGGTCGCTTCTCTTGGATCGTTTTGTTTCACGTCTGAAAGAGATAAAAGTATTTATGATCTTATTTAAATGTCTCAGTTGGACAAAGCAGGACTGCACTGAGTCAAACTACAAACTCTCTGCCTCTTCCTTAACATTATTAGATAAGGTACCCAGACTAGAAGAGATGTAATGCTGCTCGAGCTGAAGGGTCAGACGGCTCATTATGTTGTTTCTGAAAGAGAGATGACTGATGGAAGGAAGGAAGTCAAAATCAAAACAAATCATTTTTAATTTTTTTAGACTTTGTTGTTTTGTGAAATATTGAATAATTTGGCCTCTTTGGGCCTCAAACAGTTATTTCTATTAAACTCTGAGAGTTTAGAGGATAAAAGTCTCTTTGGTGAAACAACAACTCAGAAACATCTGAAAAGACACAAGTCAGAGAGGCTGGAAACCGCTGGTTTAATCTTTAATAAAGGAGCCTGTAACAAGCTGGCAGATAAATGTAGTCGAGTAAAAAGGAGAATTTCTCCCTCTGAAGTCTGGTGCAGTAGAATAAAGTGATATAATGAATAAACGCTGTGAGACTGCACAGTCTGGACATGTACTGTAAGTACAGGGAGGATTTTGGGTTGCGTGAAAATACATTTATAGCAAAAGATCAGACTTCACAATATCAACATGTTTTAACACGTATTTGTCCTCTTTGATAAACAACATAACATCAAATAACAACATCAGCTGTCAGAGATAAAGATACAGACGTGGACAACATTGTTGGTACCCTCCATTAAAGATAGAAAAACCTGCTATGGTCCCTGAAATAAGTTGAAACTGACAAAAGTAATAATAAATAAATATTTACTGAAAATGAACTGATGAAAATCAGACATTGCTTTTGAATCGTGATTCAACAGAATCATTTTAAAAAACAAGCTAATGACCGTGTGTTACTGTAGCTCCCATTCCTGCAGCATGTGTATCCACTCCCGCCCGCAACCTGCAAACATTGTGACATGCAGAGTGAAAAAACGGACACAAATGTTTGGGCTATGCTAAACGACCGTGTGACGGAAACCAGCGAGGCTGTGCAGTGAGTAAAGCTCACTCATGCTGATGCAGCTCTCTGATCCAGCCGAACCTGACTGTCAAACACAGTCACTCTCTAATTAAACCTTTGACCAGGAGTTTGACTAAACAAACAAAGGGAGTTTTATCACAAAGAAACACTTCAAGCCATCATGTGATGACTCTGAAGAGCAGCTGGTTAACGTTCATATACGTTGTGGTTAAGATCTAAATAGTGAAATTTGCTGCAGTAACGCAGACTTTGTCAAAACAGCACAGAAATCAGACCCTGAATTAAAACCTTCAGCTCTCCTGAGAAAACCGGTCAAAGGTCTGTTGTTACTGTGTTTTATTGTTACCTGTAACCAGGACGTTGGATCAGGTCATGTTCCACCTGCATACAGTCATATTCCAATAAATCTTATCGCTCTGTCCTCTGCAGTTTGTCATTTCTGCCGTTTTGTCCTCGATCACCTTACTGAGCAACTCTGTCTTTGCTGCTGGCTGATTTTAGGCTGAATTCAGCATTTAACACTGATTTTAATGTTTCTAAGGTTATTAGCTATTCATTTAACAAAAACTCAACAGGTGCTGAAAGTTGGATCAAACTGTTCTTCTTGCTCATTTTGTATGAAACTCTCTTTAGTTTTAAGTTTTGAAACAGAAACCTTGTGTCCTTCAAAGGGCTTTATTATATCTAACAGTCGAGCTGCAGGTCAAAGGTCGGATTTATTGCAGTGAGGCTGTGAGTCGCTGCCAAGTTTGTGTGGATCATTTTTATAAAAGCAGCAGGGAAAAGAGATAAATGAAGATTTACCTGCAGATCAGATCCACATTCATTTGACATCTTCCCATTTTCACTAGGATCATTACTTTCTGTCAGTTTACATGATTTCTACCATTTCTCAAACAATTCAATACATTTTATTGTTTTTGATAATTAATATGAGAGAATATAAAACTTGAAACTTGCTGCAAATTTATGATAAATCCCAAAAACATGCTTTATTCATTGTGATCATTTGAAACGGTCTCATCATAAGAAGAACTGCGTTGAAGAGGATAACAACATTTGTTATATCTCTGTAAATATTATCTCAAAGAGAACAGTTTAGACCAGAGGTCACTAACAGGCGGACTGCGGTCCGGATCCAGACCCAGCCGCCGTCCTCTCTTTGTGCTTTCCCATAAGCATTGTGTGTGTGAGTCAGATACACAGAAGAAGAGAGGAGACGGAAGAGAAAAGAGGTTTCATAAGGCTTTTAACCAAGAAGGTCCAGATTCTCACACCAGAATATCTCACAGATCTCCAATCAGAGCCAGAGCTCAGGTTTCTCAGTGAACCAGAGAAAGTAGGAAAGTGGAAGCTCTATGAGGGAATGAAAGAGAAGAGGAGGCATCACAGCTGTTCATTTGTTAACGTGTGTTGATTGTTTCAATCACTTCAAGCTTTTTATTTATTTTCATTGTCTGAAATTAAGCTCTTTATTTTAGTTTACTTTAATTTTGAATTTATTATTAGAGTGGTTATTATTTATTCTCCTTCCAGTTTGATGTGAAAACTGACTGAATATTCTAGAAATATTATTTGATTTGACAGTCTGTTGACTAAAAACATATGTTTATATACGTTATTATACTGAATGATAACGTGAGTTAGTCGTTATGATGTTCTGGACTTTTGCTTCAGGAAGTTTTCTCTAACTGGACCTCTTTGAATTTTAATGACAATGACAATGAGACAACATGCAACGCTCCAACTAAGAGTCCTCTACCAAATGTGCTAACCTGTGACTCTGCAGCTTCTCTGAAACATCCTAAAGAAACTCATCTGCTGACCTGTTTTAGACTAGTGTTTCGTTTTCTCAAGGTCTTGACAAAATGATCACGCTATCACAGGAACACAACATTCGTCATCTCGAGATCTCTCGACAAGTATCCTGTTATCACAGGACAACAAAGTAAAAAAGAATATTTAAAACTATGTCTGCTTAGGGCTTCCGTACCTTCTAAACCTGACTGGATCAACCCTCTATTTGCTGGAACGTCATCGATCCTTCTGATGTTCATCATCAAGTCCTCAAACTCTCTGAAAGACAAATGAACTTGTCCGTTATCACCTTCAAAATGACCCATTTAACTGTTACAACAGCAAATCAGAGGCCTGTTTTCTGATCCAGCTCAGGAACCTTAAACTACCTTAACTACCATTTCTGCTGTCATGACTACAACAACAAACACTTGTCATGTAAGATGTGCAGAGAAGCTGGTCTAAGAAAAGAAGAGCATCACTGATGAATCTCTAAACTTCTCTTTTCTTTTTCTGGATCACTTCAATGTAACGTTCAGCCTGTGGGAACTCTGAGTCTCCTGAGGACTCTAACACTGGATGTTAAATTCACTTTGTTCTTCCTGTTCTGCTGAAAAAAAAGATCGCCTCAGGTCTCAGGTGAGTTCAGGTGCAGATATCTGAGTGTCAACAGTGACGGCCATATTGAAAGAGGAGGGTGGTTCTAAGCCAATCAGGTTCCTTGTTTCCTCCTGACACACCTTCTGTCTCCTCTCTGCTCTCAGTGAGTCCGTCACTGTGAAGTCTGTACTTTCCTTTATTGGAGGAAAAATGGCGCAGAAACAAGTTCTGGTGAGTCGACATAAATAAAAATCTACACAGAGTGATGAGTTTAACAGAAACAGCTAAATGTGTTTTGCAGTGCAGTAAAACAGTCTACATGTTCAGTTTGTGTTGAGATGAATGCTTTACTTGGTTGTGTCTTAACTTAATTCACATTGTGGTGCAGGTATGAAAGTATCAGAAACAGTGAACATTACAGTTTTGTACAGAAATAACCTCAGAGTTGAATCAACAGATTTTTACAGATAAAGTCATGTTACAGGACTTTTGTTCTGAAGTTCTGAACAGTTCACATGAGTTTCTATGTTTCTGGTATTTGTTAGAATCAAAGCTGCATCCTTGTGTTACTGCAGACTGATTTAAACAATCCTCTGATGTGTGTTGACCCTTCAGCCTGCTGATCAGATGGACCAGTCACAGCTTGTAGCTGCAACCATCACTTCAACAACTGAAAGGAATCTGCTTTATTCTCACTTTTAAGAAATAAAACAAACTATGGCGTCAACTTCAGGTACGTGCACCATGTTCACATGTTCACATGTTGGAAGAGACTCCTGTCAAACACACTACAAGACATTTTATATTCATTCAATCATTAGTTTTGAAATCAATTTAGATGTTAGATATATAGATAAAGCTGTTCTAAACTTTACTAGAGTTGTTCAGCTCTTTCAGTTCATAGAAAATAGAATCATTGTGTCCACAGAATAAAGCAAAGGTCAACTAGGAAGCACAAACTCTGACATGATCAAGATCACAGTGATAAGAACACTAATATAACTGTTACTGATTAATCTTTTACTGCAGGTGCAATTATTATAATTATTACAGGATGATAGACAGCAACTTTTTAGTTCAGAGTTTAAGAATTCATCCTTATTCAACAAAGCCAGTGTTAGAAAATATAAATTTTTTTGAAAGAAGCTGACTGAGAAACAAGTATGAACAGACTTCAGAATGTTTTTAGATTCCAGTTTTGAAAAAAAAGTTACAACACATTTTGTGGGTCAGTAGAGCTGATGATAGACCTGCAGGAGGTTCCAGATTCACATTATTAACGGTAAAATCAGCGATCTTCCTCCGTCAGTCGGCTGCTTCTCATCAGACTCACAGCTTCTTATTATCACACTAACTTCACTAACTGATGGTTTGTGTGTTTTGGTCTGAACCGAGAGTCCTGATCTGTTTTCAGTCTGTGTTTCATCTCTAAAGTCTGAAATGAGGAGGTTTACTGAGAGAAAAGCTTATGTCAACATTTAGGACAAAGTGAGCTGAAGACGCCATTTCAGGCATCAGGAGGAGAAAATACTCTCTGATATCTGACGGGCGGGTTTTACTGCAGATGAGCAGCAGTTTCACATGTGAGGGAGTCCGTTTAAACTCTCATTCTGACGTTTCTATACTTTTAAAGAAGCACATTTCTTTGCGACAGCTATGTACATAAAAAACATAATACATGTTCTAAATCTATCAAGACCTTTATTCAACACGTTTTATAACACTTCAGAAATGTGACTTTTTGAATAATTATGACAGTGATCTGAGTAAAAATGAGATGCTGCCAGAATGTTTTGTAAACTGTTACTGTGAACTTTTGGTTTATAAAAGATGAGTCTTTTTCACATCTGTTCAGCCTGTTTTATGTGTTATTCAGTCTTTAAAGCAGAGACCAACTACCTGATCATTACTATATGCAGCTATTTAAAAAACAAATGCTGCAACTAATCAATGCTTCATTTTAGGGACATTTACAGTAAAATCAGTTTATCACAGGTCTTCACATTGTTGTCTGCAGTAACCAAACTGGGCTCCATGTTGGACTCAAGCTGGATCCCAGTTGTATTCAGTCTGGTTTGTTTTGCTTCTGTTTGGTTCTGGCAGGTTTTTTGTTTCCGATCTGGTCCAAAGTTTTAGAAGACTGCATTGGACAGTTGAATGATGTCAGTGTTACTGTCACTAAAAGGTCTGCTATAGATTTCATCTGATAAATAAATGAGTAAACAAATGCTGTGTCCTTCCAATCACAGATGATCTGATGTCTCTGAAGCGCAGGAGCAGCTTTGAGTTCCTGCCTCCTGACAGTGAGTCAAACTGAACTGTGTTATCCTGTTTGAGAATATCTGAGTTTACAGTATTTTATAGATCTAATCTGTAAGAAGTAACTAACCTGAAGTTAAACAGAAATTAAACTGTAAATATAAAATTGCAAGTCTGAGTTTATCTTTTTCTGCCTTTTCTAAATCTTTCTTTTCCTTTCAGTGTCTGAGCTGAGGGTTGTTCTGCTGGGGAACAGCTGGTTAGAGAGGAGAAAAGTGGGGAACTTAATACTGGGAGAGACTAAGTTCAACACTGAGGGAGAACCAGACAACTCTCTGAGAATCAGTGGAGGGCTGGAGGACAAAAAAATAGTTCTCATCAACACCCTAGATCTGCTGCATCCCAACATCTCTCAACACAAACTAACAGAACATGTAGAAACCTGTCTGAGACTCTCTGATCCTGGACCTCATGTGTTCCTGCTGGTTCTACAGCCTGAAGACTTCACTGAGGAACACAAACTGAGTCTCTGCAGAGTCCTGGAACTCTTCAGTGATCGATCATTTGATCATTCACTGGTTCTGATATCAACACCCAGAGAGGAGGTTCCAGGTTTAAAGAAAAAATACATGGAACAGCCTGCATTAAAAGACCTGATCAGAAAATGTAGATACAGACACCTGAAGCAGAAGAACCTTGAACTTCCAGAGCTGTTAACACGCTTGGGTCAAATCGTAAAGGAAAACAGTGGAGAGCATGTCAGCTGTGATGTGTTTGAGGATGCACCAGCTTCTTTACCAGGTGATCATCAAAGTCCAAAAGCAAAAGCAAACACAGGTTTCTCTCACAGATGCTGTTAAAGCTGCTGGTAAGTACAGAAACAATTCTGACAAAGCAGTGAAACCTTTGTTCACAAACCTTTTTTGATTAAATTAGAAAATTAAACTGCAAATTAATGATGTCATCTTTTTACAGGGTTGCATGGTGTTACAAAAATCCCTGAACAGCTCTCACTATCAGAGAAAACCCCAAAGAGTCACCGTAAGTAAATTCATGCATAGATACATTTTAGGAGAAATGTGATGCTGCCTTTTCTGAGAAATATCCAAACTATTTAAGGCTAACACACACAGTCACATCCACCCCGAGCTCCACATCCACTGCTCTGTTTGGACAAAACAGTATTTCCTGTAATGGCACCGGTTGCTGCCAATCATGTCAATTCAGTGTATTGAACCGGTTACATCTTTTCCAAGATGTAAGTTTTTTATACAAAAACAGCTGTGTTTAAACAAAACTTTCAGGGCTGGAGACACCTCAGACGCAAACGACGACACATATCAACCAGTAGGTGGCGCTATAATCAAGATAAATGCGTTTTGGCCCATAACTCCCTCATAGTACATTGCACATTCAAAAACCTTTTATCCACATGTGATATAAGCTCATATCTGCTCATGATTTTCTTAATGCAAAATAGCTAAATACGTGAAACCTACTCATCATCATTATACAGGAAGTTGTTATGTGGGGTGGTGATGGTGCAAATGGATAAGACACATGCCTTTGGTGTGAGAGACCCAGGTTCAATTCCACTGTGACCCATCCACCATTGTGTCCCTGAGCAAGACACTAGTTGCTACCAGGTACAGTTTGTGTACATGCTTAAATCTGTACCAAATTATACATATTTGTACATGTACAATTTGGTACATGTTTGATAAGATTCCCACCCTGAACACATCTATCCCACATCTACATGTGGATATTTGTCATAGTGCCACCAGCTGGCAACAGGAACGGAACTTCAATGAAGCAGCCCCCATGACATGTGACATGTATGACATTTCTGTAACGCCAGTATCATGTCCAGATGTAGGAAAAAGCCTCTTGGTATGAAAGCTTCATGATGTCTTCAACACTTGACGTACTGGGACGTAACTTATAATTACCAGCTACTCTCTAGCGCCACGTAGGGGACACAGGAAGTGATGTTTAAATCTTTTGTGCAGCGTCCAAAACACCTGACAAATCAGAGCTACAATATCTGCAGCGTGGCACGCCCCATCCACGACCATCTAACGCTGCTTGCAACTTAATTTTAACTTTCTCTCTGTTGTATTACAGCATCTGGATTCAGGATTGTGCTGCTGGGAAAAAGTGAGGACAAACAGACAAAACTTAATAACTTCATCATCAGGGACCAAAGTTTTAATCACCACAAAATGTCCCCAACCAGGCAAAGTGTGGCCACCTGTGGAGAGTGGAGAGGAAAACCATTAACAGTAGTGAAAACTCCAAACATCTTCAGTCTGACTGTGGAGAAGCTGAGAAAAGAGGTGAAGAGCTGTGAGACTCTTTGTCCTCCTGGACCAAATGTTCTGCTGCTGTTAGTGAAGCCTTCTGATTTCACTGAGGAGAACAGACAAACACTGAAGTTCATCCTGAGTTTGTTTGGTCAAGATGCTTTTAAACACTCAATGGTCATCAGCACACATGATGGAACAAGTGACTCTGTCAGCCAGCTGCTTAAAGACTGTGGAGGAAGACACTACAGGATGTTGGAAGAAGACCACAAACAGCTGATGGAGAAGATTGAGAACATTGTGGATGAAAACAAAGGAACCTTCCTCACCTTCACTGGAGAGACCATCAGACCAGCTTTGAACCTGGTTCTGTGTGGGAGGAGAGGAGCAGGGAAGACTTCAGCAGCCAAGGCCATTTTAGCTCAGACAGAGTTTCATTCAGTCTCCAACTCATCAGAGTGTGTTAAACATCAGGGAGAGGTGTGTGGACGTTGGGTTTCCCTGGTGGAGCTGCCTGCCTTTTATGAAAAACCTCAGGAGGCAGTGATGGAGGAATCACTCAGGTGTATCTCCCTCTGTGATCCTGAGGGTGTCCATGTCTTCATCCTGGTCCTACCTGTGGGTCCCCTCACTGATGAAGACAAGGGAGAGTTAGAGACCATCCAGAACACATTCAGCTCTCGAGTCGATGACTTCACCATGATTCTGTTCACTGTGGAGTCAGATCCTGCAGCTCCAGCTGTTGTTAACTTTGTAAAGGAAAACAAGGACATCCAGGAGCTCTGTCAGAGCTGTGGAGGAAGATATGTTGTTCTCAACATCAAGGACAAGCAGCAGATCCCAGAGCTGCTGGACATGGTGGAAAAGATGAGACAATCTGAAAATAAACCATCCTGCTATACAACTGTAACATTTGCACGTACACAAACGGAAAAGCTCATAAAACAAGAGAAGCTGATGAAGAAGAACAAGATCACCTGTAAGTACTTTTAATTAAAATGTGTTTTCTGTGTCCTGAACCATGTTGATCATCACAGTCTTGAACCTTCACTGTAGCTGCTGAGAATATTTAAAGTAACTCCAGGTCTTCTTCTTTCACAGGTGATGATGAGGAGCAGAGCCCAGAGAGTCTCAGGATTGTGCTGATAGGGAAGACTGGCTGTGGAAAGAGCTCTACAGGAAACACCATTCTAGGAAGAAAAGAGTTTAAAGCTGAAGCAAGACAAACTTCAGTCACCAAACTTTGTCAGAAAGCTCAGAGTGAAGTGGACGGTCGTCCGGTCGTTGTGGTCGACACTCCTGGTCTGTTTGACAATAGTTTGTCCCATGAAGAGGTTCATGAGGAGATGGTGAAATGCATCAGTCTTCTGGCTCCAGGACCACATGTCTTCCTGTTGGTGTTACAGATCGGCAGATTTACAAAAGAGGAGAAGGAGACATTAAAACTCATCAAGGAACGTTTTGGGAAGGATGCTGAAAAGTTCACCATCATTCTTTTAACTGGAGGAGATAAACTAAAACATGAGAAAGTGTCCATTGAAGAATACATTGAACATAAATGTGATGATTCCTTTAAGAAGCTGATCTCTGACTGTGGAGGAAGATACCATGTGTTTAATAACTATGATAAACAAAACCGCACCCAAGTCAGTGAGCTGATAACCAAGATTGACACCATGGTGAAGGAAAATGGAGGCTGCTGCTACACCAATGAGATGCTGCAAGAGGCCGAGGCAGCTATAAAGAAAGAAATGGAGAGAATCCTGAAGGAGAAGGAAGAAGAGATGAAGAGAGAGAGGGAGGAGCTTCAAAGAAAACATGAGGAAGAAATGGAAGAGATGAAAAGAAGAATGGAAGAACAGAGAGCAGAAACTGAAAAGGAGAGAAAACTGAGAGAAAAAGAACTTAAAGAAAAGGAGGAGAAGATAAAGAAGGAACAAGAGGAGAGAAAGAAAGAACAGGAAATGAGAGAAGAAGAAGACAGGAAGAGAAAACAACAGGAAGAAATTCAACGACAGGAGTGGAAACGAAAGGTTGAAGCTTTGGAGCAAAAAATAAGATCAGAGTCAGAATCAAAGATAACCATATTCAGAAAGCTGAAGGAGAGCAGAGAAGAGACGAGAAAAGAACGAGAGAACTGGGAGAAAACACGAAAAGAATGGTGGGAAAAACGAAAAGAAGAAGATGAACAGAGACGACAGGAGGAAGAAAGAAAACTGATAAAGCTTCAAGAAGAATACGAACAGGAAAGAGAAAATTATGACAAGAAAAGAAAGGAAGAGGACAGAATCAGAAGAGAACAAGAGAAAGAAGAACAGAGAGCAGAAATTGAAAAGGAGAGAAAACTGAGAGAAAAAGAACTTAAAGAAAAGGAGGAGAAGATAAAGAAGGAACGAGAGGAGAGAAAGAAAGAACAGGAAATGAGAGAAGAAGAAGACAGGAAGAGAAAACACCAGGAAGAAATTCAACGACAGGAGTTGGAACGAAAACAAGAAGCTTTGGAGCAAAATATAAAATCAAAGTCAGAGAAAAAGGAAATGATTGACAGAAAGCTGAAGGAGAGCAGAGAAGAGATGAGAAAAGAACGAGAGAACTGGGAGAAAACACAAAAAGAATTGGAGGAAAAACGAAAACAAGAAGATGAACAGAGACGACAGGAGGAAGAAAGAAGACTTAGAAAGCTTCAAGAAGAATACGAACAGGAAAGAGAAAATTATGAAAAGAAAAGAAAGGAAGAGGACAGAATCAGAAGAGAAGAAGAGGAAAAAGAGAAAGAGAAGAAACATAAGAAAGAAATGGAGAATCAGAAAAAGAAATATGAAGAGGAGGCCAGACAGAAAGCTGAAGAGTTTAATGAATTCAAAGAGAAATACGAAGCTCAGAAGCAACAGCATAAAAAACAAATTTGTGATTTAGTGAAATGTGTGACCAAAAATAATCAAAATCTCAAACAAATCAATGCCTTACTGACAAAACACGAAAAAGAATTTAACAATGAAAAAAATGAGGAGAGAAAGAAAAATCTGCAGGAAAAACATGAAAAAGAACTAAGTGATCTGATACAGGAACTAATGAAACAAGAAGACACATCATGGTGTTCAATTTTATGAGGATTTGTTTCACGTAAACGTCTCATCAACAATTTCAGATGTTTTTTTCTTTTTCTGTTTTCATTTGTTTTCAATAACTAAAGTTTAAAGAATCAGAGATCTCATTGTGATATTTTGCAGTAGACTACACTGTAATGCAGTGTAACCATGGCTACAGAAATACTTCCTATTGCCTGTCAGCAGCCTATAATATTAACCTGCAGGTAACCATAGTAACAGTACTGATGTAGCTAACTGACTGGTGAAACTAAAACCTTGTGCAGAAAATAGGCTACAGCTCGTTTTTGTCCCCAGAGCAGTAAATAACTGAATTTTGAATTCTGTGTTTTACAATTTAAACACATTTTGTCATCAGACAGAGTGATCATGTGCTGGATTAATAAAACAACACCTCAATATGAAAATATTAAAAATGTAATCAATATCAATGAATTTGATCAAACCAAATTTGCATATAGAAATTTTCAAATGTGTGTGCACAATTCACAATGAATGTTTTGTTGTTTGTACTTTACATTATCTCAGATTAAATATGTTGTTACTTGATTACAGATAATTTCTTCCCACAGATCCTCTGGAGTTCAGCCTCTATATACTGCTCGACAGAATATCTGACTCTGCCCATCGGCAGAGACTTAAAGACTCTTAGTAACCAAATGTTGACTTCAGTCTGTCTGTAGGGATCAATCAGGCTTTTAATATCTAAATAACTCACTGACAACATTCAGGGTCTTCTCTGTTTCACTGTGTTTTCTGTAAAGTTTATATATTATATATTAGAGATAGTGTCATTTGGTTTGACTTTTTCACCTCTAATAAGTTGAGGATTGTAAAAAAGGGTGGGCACAGTGAGCTGCTGTTTTAGCCTGCACCTTTTCAGTCTGTAGAAAATCTTCTGTTTCTTCTGTTAAAACTCTTTTGTTGGGAATAATTGCCTTTTTGCTGTGTGTTTTCTTTTCTTTTGTCCTGATAGTTTGTGTAATTATTTGCTGATAAAAACAGACAGCAGCTCAGTAAAGAAAGACTTCAGCAGCTGAAGCTCTGCTCGCTCATTAGAGATGATCTTTGTTTTCTTTTGAAGATGAGAAAGAACATGATGTTTGTGATGGAAGTGAAATGAAATGTTTAGATGTCATTCACCCTGTTTTCTCTGCAAATCACAAATATCACAGCAAATATGAAACATTAAACAGCATGAAGATCATTTAAACTGCTGATCAGATAAATCAGAATGATGCAGAATGACATTATAGACGATGAACGCTCTGATGTTTCTTTGTTTGGTTCCATGTCAGATAAGAACGGATGCTTTATAACTGATGACATCAACTTAAGACAGAATTCAGATGAATCTTTAATCCCATGTTCTGTATTTGATCTTTGCTTTCTTTGTTTGTGCTTCTAAAAGATGAATAAAGTGTTTCCCTGTAGTTCAGTGTGGACTGTTGTTAATCTAATAAACTAGATGATAAAGTGATGAAACAGAACAGAGCTCACAGGTTTGTTTCTACCTGCACAGAGACACTGTGGGAGGAAGTGGCTTCTCTCTGAAACATCTTTATTCACCTCTCTGTTTATTTCTCTTTTCCTTGATCTGAGGATACTGCTGTTACCGTGGAGACTGTCAGAGTATCCAAGTATCCTCAGTGAACTTGGCCAATGTTTAAAAAAGAACGATTTCACCACCTGCAGCACATTATATTGTCCAGTTAAACAGTGAACTGTGTGTGTAGAAACAGCTGAAACACATTATATCTGTAGCTCCATCTGCAGCCTGATGCTCTCAGTAATCAACCTCAGGTTCCTGCAGTGATGCTTCACCTCAGGACTGAATGACTGATGTTGGCCAGTCTCACTCATTTCTATAGCAGCTGCCATTTTCACACAGACCAGATCAGATGTGGCTCCTGCTGCACTGAGGAGCAAAGAATGATCCATGTTGTGAGTTTAACCACTTGTTTTCAAATTTAAAGACTTTTCCTGAGCTGACTTTATATTTTTATAACAGCTGAACACCTTCAGGGTACAAAGAAGTGTCTTTGGGTCTTTGGTGACTCAACATTTATAGAAATGATTGTTCGGATAAATGAAAGTGTTAAAACGGCTTTATAGTAACTGTTAACTCCTTTTATTTACTGTCTGGGTTAAACTGCACATCTGTCCCAGTGAAAAAAATGAAATGCAAAAGAATGTTTCTGACAATATCAAACGAGCTATCAGTTAGTCCTGTTATCTTCCTATTATCTTTGTCCTATTGTGACAGGTTTGTGTTCAATTCCAGGCTAAATGTTCTGTTGGGGGGCCAACAAACCAATCAGCACACTGAACACAGTTAATCATAAATCCTCACATTTATTTAAGAACAATTAAAAACACACAGATAAAAGTAGTCATGATAGTCATAACACACTTCAGCTGACTCCACATGTGAAAATCCCACTAATGTACTTGGTCCATTTGCGAACGATCAGCCCGTTCTGGCGGTTTGTGATTCTCCTGGCCGAGATCGTCCAACACCCACTCACAGGAGAACATCAGGCGTATTTATTCATTTATTATAGTTTATTCTATCCATAGTGTAACTTGCTGCAGTGAAACAAATCATCTGCAATAAAAATAAATAATCTGTACTTTATAAATACTTGGGCGCCCATGTATTTATATATTTAGCTTCCGCCTCTTAAAAACCTTCGAAGTGAAAGTGATAATGAAAAATATAAACAAAATTAGACACATTTATGCATGTATATTTACATTTAATTTATTGCGGCCTACTTGTTTGAGAATTAGTTTCATAGCCACATTTATTTATTTATGTAGGCACATTTATTTCATATTGACTGAAATGGAAATCATTTACAGTACAGTAACTGGAAGCTCAATAAAAAAGTATAACCACATAATGAACCTGTGTGTTTTAAGGAGTTTGTCACAGAGAGACGATTCTGCAGGTGAAGTTTACAGAAACTCCACAAGATGGCGCCGAGACACAAATAAAAACCCCAGAGGGAAAAGTGACGTTAGAGCCTGTTTTATGTTACAGACAGGATCAAAGTATCATAATGATCAAATCTAACAGTAACACATGACATTAACAGAGGTGACGGTAGAACTCTTATAATCTGTTAATAGACATATTTTATATTTTATATTGTGGCACTGAGTGGGGGAAACGATGCTTATTACATAAATTAAAAGGATTCTGCACTCAACATGTGACCAAGTCCAGTTAAAAACATTAATATGTCAATAACATCTTCTCTGACTCCAGATCCATTTGCTTTTTCTCCTCCACATTCTTTGAATCGCAGCTCCAGATTCGGCATTTAAGGGGAAAGTTAAGGGGAATTTGCTGAGCGACTGATTCTCTGTTTTTCGCTCATCTTACTGTTGTAAAAGCTGTTAGGCATTTTAGGCAAAACCTTAACGCTGTCTGAAACACTTTATTAGATTTATAAAACCTTTATTTTATTTGTGAAAATAAAAACACATTAGGCCAGGTTCAGATCAAATCGATCTGCACATCGATCTCTCAAATCTGGAGCAGATTATTCCACAGAGGCCCTTAACTTTCCCCTGAACGGCCGAATCTGAAGCTGCGAGCCGGAGGCGGACTTCAGCGTCTTAAATGAACCGTCTTCACTTTCACTTTCTATCTTCTTGGACTGGTGGCACGCGACGCAACTTCAATCGAACTCCAGCTCAACTAAAGGTAAATAACCAGGTTTATACCATGACATGAATAAAGCATAGGTGTCATTTACCCTGGGGACGCTGGAGACATGTCAGTGTCCGCAGCACTTTTTAAAGCATCATTTGTTAAAAAACGTTCTGAAATATAGATCACAGTTAAATATAAATGAAAGTGCTTTTAGAAAGGTTTATTTGCACATTAAGAAAACATGCAATGCAATTAAAATATAGAAGAAACAAATGTGCGTTGACCAAAAAAAGTAATCCTGCCTCAGCAGGGACGATGTTACAGGAGAAAAGTTCATCAGCAGGAGAAACTGATCTGAAAGCAGCACAGAATGACTGAGAGCTGCTCTGACTCAGATTCTGTTACATTTAGATATTTTAAAATGTCACATGCCGCCTGAATTTTGTGTTTCCTTTTACATGAGTGAAAACATTTCCACCATAAATTGGTGCAGAAACGTTCAGCAGAATGAAATGTTTAAAGATCAAAATTTACTGGACCCTCAGCACTGCCCTTGGTGTTGATTAAAATTATGGCCGTTTAAATGCAAACAACTGACACAAGTAGCCGATACGTTTCTGGTTAACTGTGTATCAGCTGGTGATCCTCCAGAGTCAGTCAGTGTTGTAGGTTAAACTTCCTAATGTGTTCAAATGTTTTTGGCATTTTTAACTTTCATGCAGAGAAGATGACTTTATGAACCAGCTACCTAAAAACATATTTACATGCAGAACAGGCTTTCGCAGGGGCACAACAGGGCACCGCCAAGGACTCCTTATCTATAAAACGTCTCTGGTGCTGCAAGATAAAGCGACTCAGCGCAAATCAACTCCGCCCAGCTGAAGCTTACAGGCGGTTTTAATCAAGTGCACCTGCGCTGTGAGTCCAGACAGAAACGTAACTGGTAGAGTTTTGCAATATAAACATCTTAAAACTGAAGTGCAGCCTTGATCTGTTTGGGGCTGTGAGCTGATCTTCATCAGAGCTGCTGAAGTTAACCATTGTTAAGGAAATTCTGGAGACATTTTCTGAGCAATTTATGGTGGAAATGTTTTTAATTATATGAAGGGAAACAAAATTAAGGTGTCAGGTGACAACTCAAAATATTAAAATCTAGGCCTAATTGAATATAATGCAGTAATCAGCTTTTGGACAATGCACTTACTTCTTCTATATTTCTTTATTGCATTGCATGTTTTCTGATATAAAACATGTTTTAAATGAGCTGATTCTGATTATTGTCCATTGTTTCATTTGTTATTTAACATTTCTTGTTGCTGTTCAGAACATTTTTTAAAAAAGATTTCAAAAAGAGATGGAGACATTCTGATTCTGACCTGTCCCCAGCGTCCCCAGTGGAAGTGACACCTATCTACACCTATAATATTTTTAAATGTCCCGCCCCATCCAGGCTGTGATTGGTCCACGGCGGCGACCAATCACCTCCTCACTAGCTGTTGAGCCAGGGGTGCGTTCGGATTACACAGTTTATTCAATCAATACATAGTAATGCATCGCATTTAACGTCCAGTAACGTTAACGGCGTTGAAACGATGGGAAAAGTAATTAGATTACTCCGTTACTGAAAAAACGCCGTTATACTTAAACTTCGTTACTCCCAACACTGATTTTAATTGCATTGCATATTTTCTTAATGTGCACATAAACCTTTCTAAAAGCATTTTCATTTGTTATTTAACTGTGAGCTGTATTTCAGAACGTTTTTTTAATAAATGATGCTTTAAAAAGTGGTGGGGACATGTCTATTGGCTGCTACCCCCTTTAGACCGTGTGACAGACACAGAGCCCATCTGGGACTGTACCGGATGAGACTGAACGTGTCATGTGGGAGAGATTCTGAATGTGCAGAACATGATTGAACATGGTTTTTCTCTTCAGGAGAAACCATCTAAAAGCAAAGCTCCAGAAGGCCTGAAGGCCTTACTGCATTATATTCTATTCAGTTTTTATATTTTGAATTGTCACCTACTGCCTGAATATTGTGTTTCCCTTCAGATAAACAATAAATTGGCGCATTTCCACCACAATGCAGGAAATTAAGTCTTTAATGCTTAAAATTTCCAAATGAAGAGGAGGGTCTGGGGGAGGACCAGGAACCCTCCTGTTCATTTGTCCCCTCCACCTTTGAAACTAAACCAGTGCTTTTGCATTTCAGGAAAATGACCCCATAAATTTACTACAATGCAAGAAAATAGTATCTGGGTTGACACAAAGGGGGCACATTCTCAGCAGAATAATTGTTTTTCATGCAGTAGGTTCCTGGTTCAAGTCACAGTCATGACCAATTACTTTACATTTTTTGCAGGGATAATAGTGACTGCCATTGTACTTTATATTAATTTAATAACTGCACCATGACCCTACCCAGCACGGTTCCTGACCGCACAGATACCTCAGAAAAAGATTTTAGCCACGCCCTAAATCCACTCCGAAGACAATCCAAGCACCAGTTCATTCACCTCCACTTCTGGTTTCCACCCAGGCATCAAGGTTATCCCAGATCCATCATAACCACCAGTCCGTCCAGGCCAAGCTCATACAGCGGCCAAGTTCATAGCCAAGAAGCCGATTCTGCACATACACCTGGATTTCCTTCTTTTCAGCACTTCTCAGAACGGTCTGTTTGTCAGCCCCATGTTCAGGTGCTAAAGCAGCCCCAAGATTTTTGATCCCAACCTCACATTTCTTTGTACATTCAAAACCATCTCCTCTACTGTCGTACCGAGCCCATAATTCTCTCTCTTCACTGGACAGCTAAACTCCCCCATCCACATCATCCCACAAGGCTGATATATATCATATATTGTAAAAATATTTATATTGTGATTTTGTGATTTTAAATTAGTTTTGTTACTGCTGGTGTACTACTGGGCTATAATAATGTAACTTAATATCTGTAACTGTCATATTTGGGCATAATATGATAAAGTTTGTTTTGCAAGTTTCCCGCAGTGGGCAAAGCACTGTTTGGTTGAAGATCACACCACAGGATGTTCTTTCTCTCCACTGCCTGGCTCGCTAAAGTTGCATAAAAAAAGAGATACAGACAGACAAGATATGATTAGGTAGTGCAAACAAGGAAATCTGCGTATACTAATCTTCACAACATGATTTCCGCCAAATGTATCTGAAATGTAGCCTATATAAAGGTCACTATTATTACTAAATGGCAGCTTAAACTACAGCAGGTTAGTCCTGAATTCAGAGGATGCTCAGCCTAACATACAGCCTAATAATGTGACGCCAGCAGGTGTTTGCACTGTTCGTCATGATTATAGGAGCTGAATTGGTGTGATACACGGATCGGCTCTGACAATATCTGAATAATCATATATGTCCACCCAAGTAATTATTTTCTTAAGTTTACCTCGTCTCTACCTCCGTTTAACTTTCCAGGTGTTGTATTGATGAGTGTTTTCTTTAGCGGTGTGCTTAAATGATTAGAGAGTCTGCTGTCAGTCATTTAAAGGTTTCCATAGCCGCTGTTATGCTACAGCTAATACTGTGGGACGTTTAAGCTGCAAAACAAAATAAGGGAAACAGAAGTCAACTTTTAGCCTGTGAAATGTTTAGATGCTCTGATGGAGCTCAGAACTGATCAGGAGGACGGCTGCTTTACTCCAGAGAGTTTCACTAAATGAACCTGGACTGTGTTTGAGACCTTTCGGATGTGGAGAAGAACACAGAACATGAATTGATATTTGATTCTGACCGGGTTCGAATCCCATGAATTCTCTGTTTATCTTATTTATATTGTCAACAAAAGCTCTTAAGCATTTATTCATTACAGTACTTTCATGAATATTATGCTGTTTCTTTTTATATATGTTTATAATGAAGACTAGAGAACACCCATCTCCCTCATAGACGTAGAAATGAATACATGAAGGTAATATTAAACGTCTTTACATTCTCCATTTTGTCCCTTAACCTTTGGGTGACTCATATTAATTAAGTAATTGTGAACAGGTGGGTAACCTGTGAGAAAACACCTGCTGTTTGTAGATGATCTACTCTACTAAGCACTCAATCAATGCAACACTTCCCATCCCACATGGAAAGAACCTACATGAGGATATATGCACATATATGATAATATATATTCTGCATATATGCGTATATATGCCACATATAGGCACAACTGAGGTGCATATATGTGCATATACAGGACATATCGGTCGCCGGTATTGCTTCTTTATATCCACATATAATCTGTTTTTTTTTGTAGCTCATATCTCACTTTGGCAACTGTTATACATGATGCCTATCTCATATTTTCTATTACCAAGGCAATAACTACGAACTAACTAAAAAATATTATGCAACAACTTGTAGGACTTGGATGTATGTGCGAACACGTGAAATTGGTGTCACATGTAATTGGCATGTTATGGAATTTAACTATGGCAATTAAGTGAGAGGAGATGGGAAGCTATGATGTCTACACGTTTTCCTGAAACCTTGTTGTTTGTGGGGGTGATGGAGCAGTGGATAAGATGCCTGCCTTTGGTATGAGAGACCCGGGTTTAATCCCCCACTGTGACCCAGCCACCATTGTGTCCTTGAGCAAGACACTTAACCCCTAGTTGCTCCAGAGGCGTGCGACCTCTGACGTGTACAGCAAATGTAAGGCAAGGCAAGTTTATTTGTACAGCACATTTCAACAACAAGGCAAATCAATGTGCTTTATATAAAACACAAAAGCAACAGGGAAAAACAATAAAAACGTTTGAAAGCAACATAAAATATAATAAAAGTTCCAGTGTTACAATCAGAGTTAAATGGAAAATAAAAACAGGCTGAGGGGTTGAGCAAATAACTGAGTCACAATCATTCTGAAAAGAGAACAAACAGAGACGTACTCTTAATCTACTCTCTCTAGCTGGTCTGTACTCGGGTCCACAACAATCTTTGGGTCCACTGAAACTCCAAAAACCCTCGGACACTACAGAGAAACCAGGACATGTCTGTCAGCAGGCCCCTTTGATCCAGTTATACTCTGGACCCACCTGCACGTTTACAGGTGGACAGAGGTTCCTGCAAATCACTCGGCCGCCAGATTTAAGATCCACTTCCTTCACTCACTTCTGTCTGTCTGTTCTCTGATGGTGAATCATTCAGTGATCTCAGATACAGTAAATTCAGCACCTGTATCGTTCCCTCTGTAGGTTCTGGCTGCATAACGAACTTCAGCTGCAAGGTGAACAAGTGGAACCATCACAAATTGCTGTCGTAGTAAATGGTATGGTTTCTTATGTTTTGAAACAGATTATTTAAATTCCCCTCCTCACAGACTCAGCAGTTGGTTTCCAGTTGAATCCGTCTCTGGTGTTTCCAGCAGAGTGACATCATGGCGTCTGCAGCATCAGGTGAGTCCAGTCAGACTGTGTTAGTCTGGATAACACTCTTCTCTCTCTGTCCACATATTATACAGATAATAAAAACACCTCAGTCCTGAATTAAACTCAGCTGGTTGGTCAGTTTCATTATAATCTAACAAAATAAACACGAGAACCAAAAACATCAGCAGCTCAGTGACAGAACAGACAGACAGAGATCAGAGGCTTCACACAGAGATTCAGCTGGATCACTTATATCACATTTTATCACTGCTGCTTTATTGTTCAGCTTTAGTGATAAACAGATGTTTGTAATTAAATGATTTACTTTTCTTCACATTTGGTGCTTTGCAGCTGCATGATGAAGCTTTTCAGTTCAGTTTAATCTTATTTTTACATTTTTGTTTTATTGTTTTTGGTTTTATTTGCAGTCTTTGTCATAGTGTGCAGAGCCAACAGAGTCCCACTTGGTGGTCTAAAGTTTTAGAAGACTGCATGGAACAGATCAATGATGACAGTTTTACTGTCAGAAAAAGGTCGACTATAGATCACATGTGATTATTTAAATAAGTAAACTAATGCTGTGTCCTTCCAATCACAGATGATCAGCGTCCTCTGAAGCGCAGAAGCAGCTATGAGTTCCTGCCTCCTCTCAGTGAGTCAAACTGAACTGTGTTATCCTGTTTAAGAATATCTGAGTTTACAGTATTTCATAGGTTCAATCTGAGTCTTCTTTTTTCTCCCTTCTCTAAATCTTTGTTTCCTTTCAGTGTCTGAGCTGAGGGTTGTTCTGCTGGGGAACAGCTGGTCTGAGAGGAGAAAAGTGGTGAACTTCATACTGGGAGAGACTAAGTTCAACACTGAGGGAGAACCAGACCGCTGTCTGAGAGAAAGAGGACGGTTGAAGGAGAAAGAAATAGTTCTCATCAACACCCCAGATCTGCTGCATCCCAACATCTCTGAACACAAACTGACAGAACATGTGACAGACTGTGTGAGACTCTCTGATCCTGGACCTCATGTGTTCCTGCTGGTTCTACAGCCTGAAGACCTCACTGAGGAACACAAACTGAGGCTCTGCAGAGTCCTGGAACTCTTCAGTGATCGATCATTTGATCGTTCACTCGTTTTGATATCAACACCCAGAGAGGAGAGGTCAGAGGTCACTAAAGAGTATATGCAACACCCAACATTAACTGAGATGATCACCATGTGTAGATGCAGATCCTTGAATCTGAAGGACCTTAAACCTTCTGAGCTGTTAGTTAGTTTGGATCAAATTCTGAAGAATAACAATGGAGAACATGTCATTTGTGATGTGTTTGATGATAAAGTATCTGCTGATCATCAAAGCTTGAAGCAACAGGAAACAACCACTTCTGACTTGAGTTCTTTAGGAGCTCCTGGTGAGTGCAGTTTTGATAATGTGATCAATGTAAATATTTATTGATTAAGTTGAAAGATGAAGTTATTTTACTTGATGAATTATTCTTTTAACAGGGTGGAAATCTCTAACCAGCTGTAAGTACATTGATGAGAGATAATTATCATGTTCTGGATACAAAGATCTATCAGACGTCTGTAGCTGATGGTTCTTTCTTTCACAGGGTTTAAACGAAGCACATCACACAGTTCATCACCAGCAGAAAGCACAAAGCAAGGTGAGTAAATCATTCATACAACATATATTCATCATAATTTTTGGCTTTTAAGAATGTATTTAGAAACTATAATTCTGCTTATCCAATAAACTGGATTTAAACATACTTTCTAGCTCTGACCCATGAAAGAAAAATGTAGGCTTTGAAAGAACCCAATATTTCACAGAGAGATGATTGAAAAGGATCCACAGTCAGTTATTTTATCTTTAGATTTATTGTGTGGCGATGGGACACATGCCTTTAGTGTGAGAGACCAGCGATCAATTCCCTCTGTGACCCATCCACCACTGTGTCCCTGTGCGAGACACTTAACCCCTCGTTGCTCCAGAGTCGTGCGACCTCTGACATGTATAGCAATTCTAAGTTGCTTTGGATAAAAGCTTCAGCTAAATGAAATGTAGTTTATTTCTTTGATCTTGTAAAAGACTGAATCAACATCCATATTTGCTACAAAATGCTTCATCTTTCTTTTATATTACAGCATCTGTCCTCAGAATTGTGCTGTTGGGGAAGAGTGAGGACGATAAGACAAATCTTGGTAACTTCATTCTAGGGGCTGAAAAATTTGAAGTCCAAAAAAAGTCCCAGATCAAACATTGTGAGGCTGCCTGTGGAGAGTGGAGAGGAAAACCATTAACAGTAGTGAAAGCTCCAGACATCTTCAGTCTGTCTGAGGAGACAGTGAGAGAAGAGATGAGGAGGAGCATCAGTCTTTGTCCTCCTGGACCAAATGTTCTGCTGCTGTTAGTGAAGCTTTCTGATTTCACTGAGGAGAACAGACAAACACTGAAGTTCATCCTGAGTTTGTTTGGTCAAGATGCTTTTAAACACTCAATGGTCATCAGCACACATGAGGGGAAAGAAACACGTAGCTCTTTCAGTAATCTGCTTAAAGACTGTGGAGGAAGACACTACAGGATGGTTAACAATGACCTGACATTGTTAATGGAGAAGATTGACAACATTGTGGATGGAAACAGAGGAACCTTCCTCACCTTCACTGAAGAGACCATCAGACCAAAGTCTGAACACATCAAACCAGCTTTAAACCTGGTTCTGTGTGGGAGGAGAGGAGCAGGGAAGACTTCAGCAGCCAAGGCCATTTTAGCTCAGACAGAGTTTCATTCAGTCTCCAACTCATCAGAGTGTGTTAAACATCAGGGAGAGGTGTGTGGACGTTGGGTTTCCCTGGTGGAGCTGCCTGCCTTGTATGGAAAACCTCAGGAGACAGTGATGGAGGAATCACTCAGGTGTATCTCCCTCTGTGATCCTGAGGGCGTCCATGCCTTCATCCTGGTCCTACCTGTGGGTTCCCTCATGGATGAAGACAAGGGAGAGTTAGAGACCATCCAGAACACATTCAGCTCTCGAGTCGATGACTTCACCATGATTCTGTTCACTGTGGAGTCAGATCCTGCAGCTCCAGCTGTTGTTAACTTTGTAAAGGAAAACAAGGACATCCAGGAGCTCTGTCAGAGCTGTGGAGGAAGATATGTTGTTCTCAACATCAAGGACAAGCAGCAGATCCCAGAGCTGCTGGACATGGTGGAACAGATGAGACAATCTGAAAATAAACCATCCTGCTATACAACTGTAACATTTGCACATGCACAAATAAAAAAGGTCATAAAACTAGAGAAAAACATCACCAAACTACAGGCTGAACTGGAGGACCTGAAAACAAACAGCACAGTCAGATGTAAGTACTATAATTGATAAATATGAATAATAACAAATAATATTTTTTTCTGTCCTTGCAGTACGTACTGTTGCAACAGCTTTTAAAGTAACGTCTGTTCTTCTTATTTCCCAGGTGATGATGAGGAGCAGAGCCCAGAGAGTCTCAGGATTGTGCTGATAGGGAAGACTGGCTGTGGAAAGAGCTCTACAGGAAACACCATTCTAGGAAGAGACGAGTTTGAAGCCAAATCAAGTCAGAAGTCAGTCACCAAACTTTGTCAGAAAGCTCAGAGTGAAGTGGACGGTCGTCCGGTCGTTGTGGTCGACACTCCTGGTCTGTTTGACAATAGTTTGTCCCATGAAGAGGTTCATGAGGAGATGGTGAAATGCATCAGTCTTCTGGCTCCAGGACCACATGTCTTCCTGTTGGTGTTACAGATCGGCAGATTTACACCAGAGGAGAAGGAGACATTAAAACTCATCAAGGAAAGTTTTGGGAAGAATGCTGAAAAGTTCACCATCATTCTTTTAACTGGAGGAGATTCACTAAAGCGTGAGAAGCAAACCATTGAAGAATACATTGAACAAGAATGTGATGATTCCTTTAAGAAGCTGATCTCTGACTGTGGAGGAAGATACCATGTGTTTAATAACTATGATGAACAAAACCGCACACAAGTCAGTGAGCTGATAACCAAGATTGACACCATGGTGAAG
The DNA here is from genome assembly GCA_024633595.2 of Lepomis macrochirus. Classification (NCBI taxonomy): domain Eukaryota; kingdom Metazoa; phylum Chordata; class Actinopteri; order Centrarchiformes; family Centrarchidae; genus Lepomis; species Lepomis macrochirus. The sequence goes on along the minus strand of JALXJV020000005.1, from coordinate 36,835,484 downwards.
GAAAATGGAGGCAGCTGCTACACCAATGAGATGCTGCAAGAGGCCGAGGCAGCTATAAAGAAAGAAATGGAGAGAATCCTGAAGGAGAAGGAAGAAGAGATGAAGAGAGAGAGGGAGGAGCTTCAAAGAAAACATGAGGAAGAAATGGAAGAGGTGAAAAGAAGAATCGATGAACAGAGAGCAGAAACTGAAAAGGAGAGAAAACTGAGAGAAAAAGAACTTAAAGAAAAGGAGGAGAAGATAAAGAAGGAACAAGAGGAGAGAAAGAAAGAACAGGAAATGAGAGAAGAAGAAGACAGGAAGAGAAAACAACAGGAAAAAATTAAACGACAGGAGTGGGAACAAAAAGTTGAAGCTTTGGAGCAAAAAATAAGATCAGAGTCAGAATCAAAGGAAACTATTGACAGAAAGCTGAAGGAGAGCAGAGAAGAGACGAGAAAAGAACGAGAGAACTGGGAGAAAACACAAAATGAATGGTGGGACCAAAGATATGAAGAAGATGAACAGAGACGACAGGAGGAAGAAGGAAGACTTAGAAAGCTTCAAGAAGAATACGAACAGGAAAGAGAAAATGATGAAAAGAAAAGAAAGGAAGAGGACAGAATCAGAAGAGAAGAAGAGGAAAAAGAGAGAAAAGACATTGAAGAGAAACATAAGAAAGAAAAGGAGGAACAGAAGAAGACATATGAAGAGGAGGCCAGACAGAAAGCTGAAGAGTTCAATGAATTCAAAGAGAAATATACAACTCAGAAGCAACAGCATGAGGAAGAAATTTGTGTATTAGTAAAATCTGTAATCAAAGACAGAAAAAATGTGGAAATAATCCACAATCTACTGAAAACACATGAAGCAAAAATGAAGAATGAAAAAAATGAGGAGAAAAAGAAAACTCTGCAGGAAAAACATGAAAAAGAACTAAGTGACTCGATAAAGAAACTTTTGAAAAAAGAATCATGGTGTTTTATTTCATGAGGATCTGTTTCATGTAAACGTTTCATCAACAGAGCAGTTCCAGATATTCTTTTGTTCATTTGTTTCAATAAAGTTTAAACAATAAAGTTTAAAGAATAAGATATTTCACTGTAATATTTAGCAGTGGACTACACTGTGAGGCAGACCATGGCCACAGAGATACTTCTCATTGGCTGTCAGGGTCCAAATCAGCAGCCTATTAACTACAGGTTACCATAGCAACGAAACTTCTGAATTAATTTGAATGAAATGATTTTTCTGAGTGGTGAAACTAAAACCTTGTGAAGAATATACAGCTCATTCTCATTCCCAGAGCATTAAACAGCTACACTTTGTAGGGCCTTATGAAATCCTTTTTTGGATTTCTGTGTTTTACAATATAAACATATTTTATCATCATAAAGAGTGTGTAATCATACGGGCAATGAAAACTGTTTCAACAGCTCAATAAATGAGGGGGACAATTCACAATGGATGTATTGTTGCAATACTTGTACTGTGAAATATCCAATATTAAATAGGTTATTACTTGAGTGCAGCCTTTATATGCGGCTCAACATTGCTGTTTATTTTTTTACGTTTTATATTTTATTTTAATGGAATGTCTGAGTCTTCCACTGACAGACAGCAGAGGAAAGAAGCAGGCTGCTCGTATATTGTGATGTGTGAGACCACTTATTTCCTACACAGTCCGATAACAAGAAATACCCAGCCTGGTAAAACCGATACCAATACTTTTTACATATTTTATTTCAAGTTTAATGTGATCTCCCCGTCATATTCTTTAATTATAATAAAAATATCCTGCTCAGAACTGCCGCTTCATAACATCATCAAATGGTTTTGACTTGATCTCAGATTTTTAGCACACATTCAGGGTCTTCTCTGTTTCATGGTGTTTTCTGTAAAGTTTATATATTATATATTAGAGATAGTGTCATTTGGTTTGACTGTTTCACCTCTAATAAGTTGAGGATTGTAAAAAGGGTGGGCACAGTGAGCTGCTGTTTCAGCCTGCACCTTTTCAGTCTGTAGAAAATCTTCTGTTTCTTCTGTTAAAACTCTTTTGTTGGGAATAATTGCCTTTTTGCTGTGTGTTTTCTTTTCTTTTGTCCTGATAGTTTGTGTAATTATTTGCTGATAAAAACAGACAGCAGCTCAGTAAAGAAAGACTTCAGCAGCTGAAGCTCTGCTCGCTCATTAGAGATGATCTTTGTTTTCTTTTGAAGATGAGAAAGAACATGATGTTTGTGATGGAAGTGAAATGAAATGTTTAGATGTCATTCACCCTGTTTTCTCTGCAAATCACAAATATCACAGCAAATATGAAACATTAAACAGCATGAAGATCATTTAAACTGCTGATCAGATAAATCAGAATGATGCAGAATGACATTATAGACGATGAACGCTCTGATGTTTCTTTGTTTGGTTCCATGTCAGATAAGAACGGATGCTTTATAACTGATGACATCAACTTAAGACAGAATTCAGATGAATCTTTAATCCCATGTTCTGTATTTGATCTTTGCTTTCTTTGTTTGTGCTTCTAAAAGATGAATAAAGTGTTTCCCTGTAGTTCAGTGTGGACTGTTGTTAATCTAATAAACTAGATGATAAAGTGATGAAACAGAACAGAGCTCACAGGTTTGTTTCTACCTGCACAGAGACACTGTGGGAGGAAGTGGCTTCTCTCTGAAACATCTTTATTCACCTCTCTGTTTATTTCTCTTTTCCTTGATCTGAGGATACTGCTGTTACCGTGGAGACTGTCAGAGTATCCAAGTATCCTCAGTGAACTTGGCCAATGTTTAAAAAAGAACGATTTCACCACCTGCAGCACATTATATTGTCCAGTTAAACAGTGAACTGTGTGTGTAGAAACAGCTGAAACACATTATATCTGTAGCTCCATCTGCAGCCTGATGCTCTCAGTAATCAACCTCAGGTTCCTGCAGTGACGCTTCACCTCAGGACTGAATGACTGATGTTGGCCAGTCTCACTCATTTCTATAGCAGCTGCCATTTTCACACAGATCAGATCAGATGTGGCTCCTGCTGCACTGAGGAGCAAAGAATGATCCATGTTGTGAGTTTAACCACTTATTTTCAAATTTAAAGACTTTTCCTGAGCTGACTTTATATTTTTATAACAGCTGAACACCTTCAGGGTACAAAGAAGTGTCTTTGGGTCTTTGGTGACTCAACATTTATAGAATTGATTGTTCGGATAAATGAAAGTGTTAAAAACGGCCAAAAAAATGAAAAGTGTTTCAATATCAAACAGCTGTTGTCCTGTTATCTTCCTATTATCTTTGTCCTATTGTGACAGGTTTGTGTTCAATTCCAGGCTAAATGTTCTGTTGGGGGGCCAACAAACCAATCAGCACACTGAACACAGTTAATCATAAATCCTCACATTTATTTAAGAACAATTGAAAACACACAGATAAAAGTAGTAAATATTTACACATTTGTACATGTATTCATTAATTTATTATATTTTAATCTATCCATAGTGTAACTTGCTGCAGTGAAACAAATCATCTGCAATAAAAATAAATAATCTGTACTTTATAAATACTTGGGCCCATGTATTTATATATTTAGCTTCGCCTCTTAAAACCTTCGAAGTGAAAGTAATAATGAAAAATATAAACAAAATTAGACACATTTATACATGTATATTTACATTTAATTCATTGCGGCCTTTACTTGTCTGACAATTAGTTTCATAGCCACATTTATTTATTTATGTAGGCACATTTATTTCATATTGACTGAAATGGAAATCATTTACAACAGTAATTGGAAGCTCAATAAAAAAGTATAACCACATAATGAACCTGTGTGTTTTAAGGAGTTTGTCACAGAGAGACGATTCTGCAGCTGAAGTTTACAGAAACTCCACAAGATGGCGCCGTGACACACAAATAAAAACCCCAGAGTGAAAAGTGACGTTAGAGCCTGTTTTATATTACAGACAGGATAAATAATGATCAAATCTAACAGTGACTAATAACACATGACATTAACAGAGGTGACAGTAGAACTCTTATAATCTGTTATATTTTATATTGTGGCACTGAGTGGGGGAAAAGATGCTTTTTGCATAAATTAAAATGATTCTGCACTCAACATGTCACCACCTACGGAGTCCAGTTAAAACTGTAAAAAGATTAATATGTCAATAACATCTTCTCTGACTCCAGATCAGCAGAGTGAAATGATCAAAGCTCCATTTGCTTTTTCTCCTCCACATTCTTCTGATTCGCAGCTTCCGGTTCGTAAGTTAAGTGGAAAGTTAAGGAAAAGTTAACTTACATTGCTGCACGTTTTTTGCACCTGCTGTGAAAGCTGTTTGGGATTTTAGGAAAAGCCTAAAACGCGTTAACACTTTTTCAGATTTTATTATATTTGTGAAAATACAAAGTAAACATGTAAACCACATTAGACCAGGTCCAGATTAAAGACCACTATACCTTGAGCTCTCAAATCTGGACCAGATTATTCCACACAGGCTAAGGTTTTTAACAAAAACCTAGTTTCAGATTTGTAAAACCTTTATTGTAACTGAGAAAATAATGTTATCTCCTGGATCAAGTCTGGCAACAAAAAGGGAGGCCTCACACAGATAATAGGAATAAAAGTGGTTTATTTAACTCAAACTAACGAACAACTTAACTAAATTGATAGCGTGGGTAGATCCACCTACAAGCCACACCCAGCATCTGCAAAACAGAGAAGACACACAGGCAGGCAGGCTGAGGGAAGCCGTCACAATACTATAAGGGTTTTTTTAATGTTGTGAGAGGTAGGCTACATGGAAATGAGGGGCAGAAGAAAAGTTATCGAAATGGAAATAGAAACAATAAAAACACTGGGGAGGCTTTGCATTTGACTAAAAGAATAGCTGGAGCAGGAAAATGTGGACAAAAACATCGAAGTAAAAGAACGAGGGAAGAAGTCAGGACGATAGATATTTACAGAATGTGAGAGGGACAGACAGTAAGACGGAAACTGAGACAGACAGACATGGAGGTTTTAGGAGCAGTTAAAGGCTCCATGGAGCTCCAATGAGCATCATGTTTGCAGACAGGTGTGAGGTCAGGTGACTGGACAAGGTAGGAACACTATGAGGTCAACTGGTGGGCAGGAGAAGACGAGTCTGGAAACATGGCAGATGTTCATGGACAGACAAATAAGATGAAGTCAATGGTTTCTTGATTAAATGTTGATAAATGTGACTGTGGACTGACTAAGCTTCAGCTTAATGACTTAGAGCAAGTGGAATAATATATTACATAAACTCTGTTACATTAGCACTGCAAGAAGAAGAAGCAAGAAGGTCGTGGGTTCAAACCCGGTTGCCCGGCCTTTCTGTGTGGAGTTTGCATGTTCTCCCCGTGTCTGTGTGGGTTCTCTCCGGGTGCCCCGGGTTCCTCCCACCATCCAAAGACATGCAGGCTGGGTTAATCCATGTCTCTAAACTTCTCCTTAAGTGTGAACCTTCAGACTGCAGGCATTAATACACAAGTCTGATTTTTTTTTTTCACATTATTGCTTAAATGTGGCCCATATCAGAGTCCAGTGTCTGCAGCCTGACAGTGAGAATTATAACACAACAGCAGCTCACTGTTGCAGGCTACAGAAGTAAACAAGGAGCCACAGAGGTTAGCTCCAGTTAGCTCCTACTTGCTAACCCTCCAGTTTTTCATGGGTCACATTTCTCCTGAATTATGACAAGTGCTCACAACTTTCTGTTTTTTCACATTATAGGTCACATTAAAGGTGGAAAAAGTTCTGACATGATTTATCTTTGTCTCATTATTTTACATCATAAGAACCTTTTAACAGGGGGGTGTAGACTTTTTCTATCCACTGTACAAACTTCCAATCACAGGAAGAAAATGGATACCCTCACAGGCTAACTCATTCAGAGATATACAGCCTTAAATTTAAACAGATAACTTTGCAATCAAACTGAAACATCTGTTAATATTTGTTTTCTCAGTGTTATTAAGCAGCTAGCTATCTGTAGCTCTCTATTGAAACATAAAGAGGAGGCCAAATAGAAACCTGCTGCCATCTGAAAGAAAGAAAAAGTCTTTAAAACACACTAAACTAAATATGGCACTATTTCCTCAAAGAACAACCAGTCGACACAAACAGTTTTGTTTGGTTAGTTTTTATAAAGGGAGGCCCCTAAACTCCCCTGAACACAATGAGAAAGTCTGAGCTCTGTGTTCAGTCTTCTCCAGAGCAGCCTTTACTGCCACTTAACAATCTGAGGAGTCACCAGTCTGATGAACACCGAGCTTTATTTGGACATTAAGCCTTTCATTCACAAACAGCTCAGAAGAAAAACCTTCTGATGTTCCCTCTGTCACGTCACAGAAAACCAACAGCTACTTCTGATCACATTTTCTCCCATCTGATCCAAATCAGCAGACTCAGAGCAGGACTCTCGTCCTCTTAACACATCAAGCATGTCCCACAAAACAAGCAGCAGGCAGCATCGCATCCATCCGTCCACACACATCCCTCACACTGTCTTAATGCTGCAACATGTCTGCAAAGATAAAGATAGAACCACATCGACAGTGCTGGACATACTTTTGAAAACAACCACCAACTGAACATGAACATTAACTCGACCCAGTTACAGTTTAAATACATCCAATGCACAAAGTAAGAATTACAAAATGAGACTTTTAAATTCTTTAGATGCTCTTATTTTCTTTGAAAGTTGAAAGCCTCATGCATCAGGTTACATGTGAGGTGTTGTCTGTAAAGATGGTGCAGGTGATTGGTACTAAAGGTGGGTGACCCGGGTAAAGTGGACAGATTGGAGCTGTGGACAGGTCACCCATGGATTTCAAAATCCTTTTACATAAAAGCAGAGCCACAATTACAAACTGTGGATTCACCATATTTCATGATCTAAAAATCTAAAAGTGCCAACAGGCTCTTTTATGGTGCTGGAGGAAGGAGTGGTTTTCTGCTTTGTCCTGACAGACCAACATTTATTTGAACAGAGAGTGACGGTAGGTGACTGGGGCCAGCCTTGGTACTGCCATCAGTCCTCAAACCTGCACAGGCTCACATCACCAGTCCTGGGACTCAGTTTCACTTTTATTTTACTTCACACAGGTTTGAACAGTGCAAAGTTTCCCTGGTGTCTCATCAAACAGAATTAAAGGCAGTAAAAGACTTGAAAGCCCCAGAGCCAGAGGAGATGCTTTTTAACTCCCAGTAATGCTCACCAGGTTTCACATATAAGTAGGCCTACATAACTAATGAGAACTACAGGCTGCATTAAAACAAATGATCTACTTAACTAACATAATAAGTATATAACACTGGAGAATTCAAAAGGAAGCTAAAGTAAAACTAAAACTAAAACTCCACAGATTTGTTTTGGAAAGGTTTTGTTTGTAAATCCTTGAAACTCAGTCAGTTGTTTCCTGTTTTGAGGTTCGGTTCCTGGTCTTGTGTTCTCTGTTTAGCTTTGTGTATTCCCTTGTTCAGTTACTGGTTCGGTTTAGCTCACTTTGTACCTGTCTGTCATGTATTATAGATTTAGCCTCTGCATCTCAGCCCTGTGTCTTAGCTCCTGGTTCTGTGTCTCAGTTCATGTCTTAGTGTTTACTTCTGGTCTGTGTTCTTCTGTGTTACTTCGTCTAATCGGAGTTCTGTTCTGTCTTTGCTTCAGTCTGTGGTCCTTGTTGTTGGTGTATTTGTGATCTGCCTGCTTGTGTCTGTTCCCCCAGTGTTCCTCTGTTTGCTTGTCCACTAAATACTTTGCGTTCCAGTTAATATGGTCTGGTGTTTTTCATGTGTCTCTCTGTTCCCCCCTGCTGTCTCTCTGCCTGCCTCATTAACCTGATCCAGGTCCCCTGTGTTCCTCCCTCCCAGCTCGTTAACCCATGTGTGTATATATTCTTGTTTCCTCAGTCTGTGTCCGGTCATTGTAGTGTCATGTGTGGTGTTCACACTCTGTCGTTTTTATGTGTTAAGCTTCCTGCCTGTTTTCTGCTATTTTTATTTTTGGACTTTCCAGCCAGCTAAGTGTAAGCCTGTAGCTGTTCACATTTGGATTAAATACCCTGAACTGCATCTGCTCTGCCTTGGTGTCTTGCGTTTGGGCTCTCACCTCCTCTGCACTCACCTACGAATCGTGACATTATATTAGTCTTTTTAATTTCAGATAACTAAAGTGTTTTTTTTCACCCCGAGTATTGGTTTAGTTTTACAAAAAAAAATTGTTTTAGTTTAATTAAAATTATTATTGTAGTTGGATGGTTAGATGGCCTACTCTTATTTTGAAGGTTTTATAATAGAACAGAACCTGTGACTTCTGTTTTTGGTTTAGAACGAAAAAACGAATTGACTGAAATTCACAGACTCTCTTCATTCTTTGTTCAAAAAGAAATAACGAGAAAAAGAAATGCCAAAAACGAAAAACGGGCCGTTTTTAATTTGTTTTTTGATTCTGACACCAAAAACGGTTATTAGGTTTTTCATTTTAAAGCAAAAAAACGGATAAATGGTATTTCCATACGGGCCGGCTGTAGCTCAGGAGGTTGAGCGGTTTGGCTGTTATTCGGACGGTTGGCGGTTCAATCCCCGGCTGCATATTAAAGTGTCCTTGGGCAAGACACTGAACCCCAAAATGGCTTTTCTGCCAGTGTGTGAATGTTAGTTTCTGTTTGAGCACTTAGGCTCAGTGTGTGAATGCAGAAGTAGTGTAAAAAGTTTTGAGTGGTCACAAAGACTAGAAAGGCGCTATACAAATACAGAGCATTTACATTTCATTTTTCAATAACTAACAAATTAGGGATTATCCACAGATATTGTCAAATAATGTCTTGAAGCAGAACAGTCGAGGACAAACATTTGAACATTTAGTAATCAAACATAAATGAGGAACTGAAATCACCAGTTTGCTGCAATATTCTACTTTAAAATGTAAATGACACAAGAATCATTGCGTAAAGTCTGAGGATGTTTTTTGAAGTTTACCTTGCGTGTTGAAGCTTTTATAATAATTTGTAACTGCTGACCATGTTAACCGCTTCTTCTTTCCCCTCTCAGCTGTACTATTTCAACCAAACTCTGTCTTCTTATCTGCAGCTGATCGCTAAGAAAAGACATTTCATGTTTGCTATTGAATAAAGTGGAGAGTTTTGTCTGGAAGCTGCTGACTGGGTCAACAGAGGCTGAACACTGAGGAGACATGGAAGCTGTGATTGGACTGTTGCTGATGCTACTCGGAGTCTCTCATGGTGAGCTGATTAACTTGTTTAATTGGACACATTTTATGCAGTTATGAGATAAATACATTCAAAATGTACAGTCTGACATCCTCTTCAGTGATGTGTTTTCCAGCTTAAACACTGACCCATTTTAAATAAATGAACAGGCTTTGTTAGCTTTCTCTTAAAAACAGCTTGTCTACAAACACTTTTTACATATGAGGGGAAATTCAAGCAGTTTTTTTTTACTACAATTGAAATTAAGCTACAAATAACAGATACTAAAGATATCCAAGAGTTCATGACATTAAAAACACATAATTGACCTGATCATTAATGATCAAAAGCTGAAAGATTTATTTTATTCTCACTCAGCTACTATTGGTAAAAAAGAGGAAGCTCAGTTATAAAGCTAACGCTGAAATGTTTTTCTTAACTATAGGTTCTA
>JALXJV020000005.1:36781328-36825306 GCA_024633595.2 Lepomis macrochirus | reverse complement strand
AATTTTATTTATATAGCCAAATCACAACAACAGTTATCTCACAGCGCTTTCATAAAGAGCAGGTCTAGACCGTACTCTGAAGTTATTTACAGAAGCCCAACAATTCCCACCAAGAGCAAGCACTAGGCTGACAGAGGCAAGGAAAAACTTCCTTTAAGAGGCAGAAACCTCGAGCAGAACCATGGCTCAGGGTGGGCGGCCATCTGCCTCGAATCGGGTTGGGGTGAGAGAGAGAGAGAGAGAGAGAGAAAGAGAGAGAGAGAGCAGAGAGAGAGAGCAGAGGGAGGCAACCTACACAGTATACACATAGAGGTACAGACAATAAAGGTAATGGTGCTATAGACTGAATGAAAAATGGTACAGATATTTGTAGTAATGTTAGTGATATTAATTATAACAGTAATAATAGCAATAGGGACTAGTAATAGCAGTTGCAACTGTAGCAGAGGGCGCCGAAGCAGGAACACTGGGCAGCAGGAGACTCCCAACCACAGATCCAGACTCCACAGCTCCAGAGCCAGCAACACCCGCAGGGAAGTGAGGGAGGAGGGGAAGCACACCACCACGGGAGAGGGAGAAAAATCGAAGTTAGTAACATGCATTAATGGGATGAGGTTGCACTCAGAGAGAAAGAGAGAAGAGGAGAGAGGAACTCAGTGCATCATGGGAAATCCCCGGCAGTTCTAGCCTATAGCAGCATAACTAAGGGATGGTTCAGGACTCATCCGAGCCAGCCCTAACTATAAGCTTTATCAAAAAGGAAAGTCTTAAGCCTACTCTTAAATGTAGAGACGGTGTCTGCCTCCCAACCCAAACTGGAACCTGGTTCCACAGGAGAGGAGCTCTGATAGCTGAACGCTCTGGCTCCCATTCTACTTTTGAGACTCTAGGAACCACAAGTAACCCTGCATTCTGGGAGCGCAGTGCTCTGGTGGGGTAGTAAGGTACTATGAGCTCTTTAAGATAAGATGGTGCCTGACCATTAAGAGCTTTGTATGTGAGAAGAAGGATTTTAAATTCTATTCTGGATTTTACAGGAAGCCAATGCAGAGAAGCTAAGACAGGAGAGATATGATCTCTTTTACTGGTTCCTGTCAGAACACGTGCTGCAGCATTCTGGATCAGCTGAAGAGTCTTAATGGACTTTTTCAAGAGCCTGATAATAATGGAATTGCAGTAATCCAGTCTAGAAGTAACAAATGCATGGACTAGTTTTTCTGCATCATTTTTAGACAGGATGTTCCTGATTTTTGCAATATTACGTGAGGTGAAAAAGGCGGTCCTTGAAATTTGCTTAATGTGAGAGTTAAACGACATGTCCTGGTCAAAGATAACTCCAAGATTTCTCACAGTGGTGCTGGAGGCCAGGCGATGCCATCCAGGGAAACTATATCTTTAGATAATGCGTCACGAAGGTGCTTAGGGCCTAGAACAATAACTTCAGTTTTATCTGAGTTTAACATTAGAAAATTGCAGGTCATCCAGGTTTTAACATCCTGAAGACACATTTGAAGCTTAGCTAACTGATGAGTTTCATCTGGCTTGATCGATAGATATAACTGAGTATCATCTGCATAACAATGAAAGTTTATGGAGTGTTTCCTGATAATATTGCCTAAAGGAAGCATATATAAAGTGAAGAGGATTGGTCCGAGCACAGATCCTTGTGGAACTCCATGACTAACTTTGGTATGCATGGAGGACTCATCGCTAACATGTACAAACTGAAATCGATCTGATAAATAGGACTTAAACCAGCTTAGAGCGGTTCCTTTAATGCCAATGAAATGTTCCATTCTCTGTAATAGGATCTGATGGTCAATGGTATCAAATGCAGCACTAAGATCTAGTAAAACCAATACAGAGACAAGTCCTTTGTCTGATGCAGTTAGGAGGTCATTAGTAATTTTCACCAGTGCTGTCTCTGTGCTATGATGAGCCTCGAAATCCTGACTGAAAATCCTCAAATAAACTATTGCTATGTAGAAAGTCACACAGCTGTTTGGCTGACTGCTTTCTCCAGGACCTTAGAGATAAATGGAAGGTTAGATATAGGTCTATAGTTGGCTAAAACATCTGGATCCAGGTTGGGCTTTTTCAGAAGAGGTTTAATTACAGCTACTTTAAAGTACTGTGGTACATAGCCTGTTGATAAAGACAAATTGATCACATCCAGCAGAGAAGTGCCAACCAAGGGCAAAACTTCTTTTAGCAGCCTAGTCGGGATGGGGTCTAAGAGGCAGGTAGATGGTTTAGATGAAGAAATTATTGAAGTTAGTTGATAAAGATTGAGGGAAGCAAAGCAGTCTAAACATATAACTGGTTTTACAGCTGTTTCTAAAGTTCCTGAGTATAGAGTTAAGTCGGGTGCCAGTTGAGGGCAGGACTTGGTGGATTTTGTTTCTAATAGTTAGGATTTTATCATTAAAGAAGCTCATGAAGTCGTAACTACTGAGAGCTATCGGAATACTTTGCTCAATAGAGCTGTGACTTTCTGTCAGCCTGGCTACAGTGCTGAAAAGAAACCTGGGGTTGTTCCTATTTTCCTCTATTAATGACGAGTAGTACGCTGCTTTGGCATTACGGAGGGCCTTCCTATAAGTTTTAAGACTATCTTGCCAAATTAAACGAGAATTTTCCAGTTTGGTGGAACGCCAATTCCTCTCGAAGTTTCTGTGATATTTTCTTTAATTTGCGAGTTTCAGTATTATACCATGGAGCTAACCGTCTTTGTTTTAGTATTTTCTTTTGTAGAGGGGCTACAGAGTCAAGTGTTGTTCGCAGCGAGCCTGCAGCACTATCAACAAGATGATCGACTTGGGAGGGACTGATATTCGCGTAAGAGTCCTCTGTTAATTTGATACCTGATAGTGAATTTAGAGCCGATGGGATCGCATCCTTAAATTTAGCTATAGTGCTATCAGACAGACATCTTGTATAGAAATTTTTGCCCAATGGAGGGTAGTTCAGCAGTACAAGCTCAAAAGTTATCAAACAGTGATCAGATAAAGAGGGATTCTGTTGGAACACTATTAAATGTTCAATTTCAATACCATATACCAGAACAAGGTCGAGGGTGTGGCCAAAACAGTGAGTCGGTTCATGAACACTCTGAGAGAAGCCAATTGAATCTAATAGAGAGATAAACGCGGTACTAAAGCTGTCATTCTCAACATCCACATGAATATTAAGATCCCCTACAATAATAACTTTGTCCGTTTTAAGGACTAAAGTTGACAAAAACTCTGCAAATTCAGATAAGAATTCAGAGTACGGCCCAGGTGCTCGGTACACTATAACAAATAGAATTGGTTGCAACGATTTCCAGCTTGGGTGTGAAAGACTTAGAACAAGGCTTTCAAATGAGTTATAATTTAGTTTAGGTTTAGAGCTGATTACTAGGCTAGAGTCAAAGACAGCTGCAACTCCACCTCCTCGGCCTGTGCTTCGAGGAAATGAGTTATAATTTAGTTTAGGTTTAGAGCTGATTACTAGGCTAGAGTCAAAGACAGCTGCAACTCCACCTCCTCGGCCTGTGCTTCGAGGAATGTGAGTATTATTATGACTGGGAGGGGTGGATTCATTTAGGCTCACATATTCTCCATCACCCAGCCAGGTTTCAGTAAGACAGAATAAATCAATTTCATAATCTGATATTAGTTCATTTACTAGTACACCTTTAGAAGAGAGAGATCTGATGTTTAAGAGTCCACATTTTACTCTCCTATTCGTTTGCACTATTGCTCCTGTGGTTTTAATTTTTATGAGGTTTTTATGCACAGCTCCTCTTCTGTTTACCTTTGATTTAAATAATTTCAATGGTCGGGGACAGACACCGCCACTATAGGGTTTTCACTAAGTAACTCCTGGAACGGAGGAGCAGAGAAGTGTGTTAAACTGCGACTCTGCCTCCTGGTCTCAACTCTGGGTTGTCATGGATTTGGTCCGCTAATAAAGTTGGCCAGATTTCTAGAAATGAGAGCTGCTCCTTCCCAAGTGGGATGGATGCCGCCTCTCGAATCAGACCAGGTCTTCCCCAGAAAGTCTGCCAATGATCTACAAAGCCCACATCGCTGGCTGGACACCACCTCGATAACCAGCGGCGGAATGACGACATCGCGGCTATACATGTCATCACTGGTCAGATTGGGCAGGGGTCCAGAGAAAACTACGGTGTCCGACATTGTTTTTGCGTATGAACACACCGACTCAACATTAATCTTAGTGACCTCCGATATGGCGTAACCGGAGTCATTACGCACGACGTGAATAACAATCTTACTGTATTTACGCTTATCCTTAGCCAGCAGTTTCAAATAGGACTCGATGTCACCGCTCTGGTCCCTGGGATGCATTTGACTATGGTCGCTGGTTTCAGCTTAACTTCACGCTTCGCAAAATGGAGCTGCCAATTATCAGAGTTGATTTCTCAGCCGGTGTGTCGCTGAGTGGGGAAAATCTGTTAGAAACGGGAAGCGAATGATGGTGTCCTGAGGGCTTTGAATGCTTACGACTATTTCTCCTTCGGACAGTCACCCAGCCACCCTTTCCTGGCTGCTCAGGAAAAGCCGGGGAACGGCTACCAGAGGCTAACTCAGGCCGGTCCGCACCGACTACCGGGGACTGGCTAGGTACAGTAGGCTGATCTACCAAAGTGCTGAGCCGGACTTCTAACTCACTGAGCCTCGCCTCCATGTCTAGGAATAAACTACACTTGTTACACGTACCATTACCACTAAAGGAGGCAGAGGAGTAACTGAACATCTGACACACCGAGCAGGAGAAAGCAGGAGAGAGAGAGGGAGAAGGAGAAGCCATCGTTAGCTGCTAAGCTAAAGTCGCTAACGGCTAAGCTAAAGTACGGTAGCGTTGGCTACCAACTTTTGAAAACAATTATGAGATTGAACAGCAGTCACTAAAGATGGAAAAAACTGTGAGTGCTTAGGCAAACTTACTGTAAGAATAAGTGTTTAGCGGACAACTGGCCGCTGTAATGATAAATCTAACAATTTTATCTGGTATTTAGCGAGAGCAGCAAACAGGCTACCAACACACAAGCACCGGAAACGGAAATGAGTCAACACGCTTACCTCAGTACGTCAGCACGTTCAGGCGTCTCCGCCTTTATTTATTTATTTATCTGACGCTTTTATCAAAAGACTTAACAATTGCTACACATGTCAGAGGTCACACGCCTCTGGAGCAACGAGGGGTTAAGTGCCTTGCTCAGGGACACATTGGTAGATGGGTCACAGCGGGGGGTTTAATAACTCTCCATTCTATTAGTTTGTTGTATGCTGATAGATCCTTAGATAATACAGACAGTCCTCCCTCAAATGTGAAACTAAGTCCATGTCACCATGTCATCAGTAATTGTGTCTGTGTGTGTGTGTGTGTGCATGGTAAATGTAATTTAATAGCAACAATAATAAAGTATTTGATCAATACATTAATGTCTCAGGCAATTCAGTATTCTGTTTCTTGGCTGTGGGAAGCTGAAGGTTATCTTTGCTCATTTGGCTTCTTGCTTGTGAAACAAAAAGTAAAAGTATTTAAATAACATTTATTTTAATTCTGCCTGCAGCCCAATGCCACAGTTTAGTGTGAAGATTTATGTGAAGTGTTATGTATTCGATAACACCAAGAATTGAAACGATTTATTGCCTTGTGAAAAATAAACTATTACTGAAACTATGTCATAAATATAGACTTGAAACTAGCAGCATAGAAAACATTCACATTGTGGCGTAGTTTGCTTTGCTGTCGCTGCTCCTGTGATAAACCTAGTGAATACTAAAGAAGACCGTGGTCTCTGTGAGAACTGATTATTTTGTAGAAAAGTAAAAATGTTGTTGAGTTAATATTTTAGTCTTGATTTAAAAAAATGCCCTTTTTTCCACTTGAGCCCCTGCCCACCAAAATGTCAGTGCACGTCTCTGTTAAAAACCTGTATTAAAACATGTATGTTTATATAGATTCTTTCCATGTGGGATGACCCGATAAATACATTTAAAAGAACATTTACAACTACATTTAAAACATCTCCAGACTTCGGCCATCGCTCTGTGGCTCCCGGTCATATTCGCATAACCTACAAAATCATACTCCTCACCTATACATCTTTCCATGCGTCTGTCCCCGAGTACCTACTGGGCCTTCTCCACCCCTATACCCCCTCACAGAACCTGTAGTCCACCGACAAGGGCCTGCTCTTTGTCCCTTGTGATGTAGTCACCATAAACTAAGCTTCTAACCACAGGTCAGGAGCTGTAGTTTGAACTGTGCAAGACACAGACAGTGGTTGTGAAAGCTTGTCAGAACTATGGTTTTGGGAAACACCTGCGTTGCATAACGATGGTTCGTATCATGTGAGTTACCAACTTAGTTACCTCCGTAGTTCGAACAAGGGTTTTGGGAAACGGTTGCGTCACAGCTGCATTGGTCTAACCAAAGAAGTTGCTACCATAGTTAGCAACGATGCTTTTGGGAAACACAGCCCAAATATGGCCTAAAATAAAGGAAATGGTTACCAATTAGACCTGATTAATGTAGCTAGTTTTGCTAACTGGTGTCATAGTTTATCATCCCAGACCAGATAATCAAATTTGAAACACAATGTTTCTCCATGTCTGCTTCTCTTCATCGATCTGTCTGTTCTCTGATGGTGAATCATTCAGTGATCTCAGATACAGTAAATTCAGCACCTGTATCGTTCCCTCTGTAGTTTCAGCTGCATAACGAACTTCAGCTGCAAGGTGAACAAGTGGAACCATCACAAATTGCTGTCGTAGTAAATGGCATGGTTTCTTATGTTTTGAAACAGATTATTTAAATTCCCCTCCTCACAGACTCAGCAGTTGGTTTCCAGTTGAATCTGTCTCTGGTGTTTCCAGCAGAGTGACATCATGGCGTCTGCAGCATCAGGTGAGTCCAGTCAGACTGTGTTAGTCTGGATAACACTCTTCTCTCTCTGTCCACATATTATACAGATAATAAAAACACCTCAGTCCTGAATTAAACTCAGCTGGTTGGTCAGTTTCATTATAATCTAACAAAATAAACACGAGAACCAAAAACATCAGTAGCTCAGTGACAGAACAGACAGACAGAGATCAGAGGCTTCACACAGAGATTCAGCTGGATCACTTATATCACATTTTATCACTGCTGCTTTATTGTTCAGCTTTAGTGATAAACAGATGTTTTTAATTAAATAATTTACTTTTCTTCACTATATCACATTTGGTGCTTTGCAGCTGCATGATGAAGCTTTTCAGTTCAGTTTAATCTTATTTTTGCATTTTGGTTTTATTGTTTTTAGTTTTATTTGCAGTCTTTGTCATAGTGTGCAGAGCCAACAGAGTCCCACTTGGTGGTCTAAAGTTTTAGAAGACTGCATGGAACAGATCAATGATGGCAGTTTTACTGTCAGAAAAAGGTCAACTATAGATCACATGTGATTATTTAAATCAGAAAAACTAATGCTGTGTCCTTCCAATCACAGATGATCATCGTCCTCTGAAGCGCAGAAGCAGCTTAGAACGCCTGCCTCCTCTCAGTGAGTCAAACTGAACTGTGTTACCCTGTTTAAGAATATCTGACTTTACAGTATTCCATAGGTGCAATCTGAGTCTTCTTTTTTCTGCCTTCTCTTCTTCCTTTCAGTGTCTGACCTGAGGGTTGTTCTGCTGGGGAACAGCTGGTCTCAGAGGAGTTCAGTGGGGAACTTCGTAATGGGAGAGACTAAGTTCAACACTGAGGAGGAACCAGTCCACTGTCTGAGAGAAAGAGGATGGTTAAAGAAGAAAGAAATAGTTCTCATCAACACCCCAGATCTGCTGCATCCCAACATCTCCCAACACAAACTGACAGAATATATGAAAAACTGTGTGAGTCTCTCTGATCCTGGACCTCATGTGTTCCTGCTGGTTCTGCAGCCTGAAGACTTCACTGAGAAACACAAACAGAGGCTCTGCAGAGTCCTGGAACTCTTCAGTGATCGATCATTTGATCATTCACTGGTTCTGATATCAACACCCAGAGAGGAGAGCTCAGGTTTGATGGAAAAATACTTGGAACAGCCTCCATTAAAAGACCTGATCAGAAAATGTAGATACAGATACCTGAAGCAGAAGAACCTTGAACTTCCAGAGCTGTTAACACACTTGGATCAAATCGTAAAGGAGAACAATGGAGAGCATGTCAGCTGTGAAGCATTCAAGAAGACAACAGCTTCTTTACGAGGTGATCATCAAAGCACTGGATATTTCTCTAAGAGATTCTGTTAAAGCTGCTGGTGCAGAAACTATTTTGGCAAGGCAATGAAACCTTTGTTCACACAAATCTTCTTTGATTAAATTACAACATTAAGCTGCAAATTAATGATGTCTCTTATATTTGACTACTTTGCATTTGCAAAATACATTTTAGGGAAATGTGATGTGTTTACTTTTTTTAAACTATCCAAATGTTCATAATGAACACATACATGACCATCCACCACACTGTTTACACAAAACACTATTTCCTGCACTGGCGCAATGCAGGAACCTCTGAGTCTGAAAAGTGAAGCCAACACACCAAACCTGTATTCTCTCTAACAGCCAGCAGGGGAAGACTCCACTGGCTGCAGAAAGAAGTGTAAATGTATAGAAGTGAGAGAAAGTGAGGCTACTTCTCAGCTGATTTATTACCTAGGAAAACACTTCACTGTAGCTGCTGAAAATATTTAAAGTAACTCCAGGTCTTCTTCTTTCACAGGTGATGATGAGGAGCAGAGCCCAGAGAGTCTCAGGATTGTGCTGATAGGGAGGACTGGCTGTGGAAAGAGCTCTACAGGAAACACCATTCTAGGAAGAAAAGAGTTTAATGCTGGATCAAGACAAACTTCAGTCATTAAACTTTGTCAGAAATCACAGAGTGAAGTGGACGGTCGTCCGGTCGTTGTGGTCGACACTCCTGGTCTGTTTGACAATAGTTTGTCCGATGAAGAGATTAATGAGGAGATGGTGAAATGCATCAGTCTTCTGGCTCCAGGACCACATGTCTTCCTGTTGGTGTTACAGATCGGCAGATTTACACCAGAGGAGAAGGAGACACTAAAACTCATCAAGCAAGGCTTTGGGAAGAATTCTGAAAAGTTCACCATCATTCTTTTAACTGGAGGAGATAAACTAAAGCGTGAGAAGCGAACCATTGAAGAATATATTGAACATAAATGTGATGATTCCTTTAAGAAGCTGATCTCTGACTGTGGAGGAAGATACCATGTGTTTAATAACTATGATAAACAAAACCGCACACAAGTCAGTGAGCTGATAACCAAGATTGACACCATGGTGAAGGAAAATGGAGGCAGCTGCTACACCAATGAGATGCTGCAAGAGGCAGCTATAAAGAAAGAAATGGAGAGAATCCTGAAGGAGAAGGAAGAAGAGATGAAGAGAGAGAGGGAGGAGCTTCAAAGAAAACATGAGGAAGAAATGGAAGCGGTGAAAAGAAGAATGGAAGAACAGAGAGCAGAAACTGAAAAGGAGAGAAAACTGAGAGAAAAAGAACTTAAAGAAAAGGAGGAGAAGATAAAGAAGGAACAAGAGGAGAGAAAGAAAGAACAGGAAATGAGAGAAGAAGAAGACAGGAAGAGAAAACAACAGGAAGAAATTCAACGACAGGAGTGGGAACGAAAACAGGAAGCTTTGGAGCAAAATATAAGATCAGAGTCAGAATCAAAGGAAATGATTTACAGGAAGGAGAAGGAAGAAGAGATGAAGAGAGAGAGGGAGGAGCTTCAAAGAAAACATGAGGAAGAAATGGAAGAGATGAAAAGAAGAATAGAAGAACAGAGAGCAGAAACTGAAAAGGAGAGAAAACTGAGAGAAAATGAACTTAAAGAAAAGGAGGAGAAGATAAAGAAGGAACGTGAGGAGAGAAAGAAAGAACAGGAAATGAGAGAAGAAGAAGACAGGAAGAGAAAACAACAGGAAATTAAACAAAAGGAGTGGGAACGAAAGGTTGAAGCTTTGGAGCAAAAAATAAGATCAGAGTCAGAATCAAAGGAAACTATTGACAGAAAGCTGAAGGAGAGCAGAGAAGAGATGAACAAAGAACGAGAGAACTGGGAGAAAACACAAAATGAATGGTGGGAAAAACGATTTGAAGAAAATGAACAGAGACGACAGGAGGAACAAAGAAGACTCATAAAGCTTCAAGAAGAATACGAACAGGAAAGAGAAAATTATGAAAAGAAAAAAAAGGAAGAGGACAGAATCAGAAGAGAAGAAGAGGAAAAAAGGAAAAAAGAACAGAGAGCAGAAATTGAAAAGGAGAGAAAACTGAGAGAAAAAGAACTTAAAGAAATGGAGGAGAAGATAAAGAAGGAACGTGAGGAGAGAAAGAAAGAACAGGAAATGAGAGAAGAAGAAGACAGGAAGAGAAAACAACAGGAAGAAATTCAACGACAGGAGTGGGAACGAAAGGTTGAAGCTTTGGAGCAAAAAATAAGATCAGAGTCAGAATCAAAGGAAACTATTGACAGAAAGCTGAAGGAGAGCAGAGAAGAGATGAGAAAAGAACGAGAGAACTGGGAGAAAACACAAAAAGAATGGTGGGAAAAACGACATCAAGAAGATGAACAGAGACGACAGGAGGAACAAAGAAGACTTAGAAAGCTTCAAGAAGAATACGAACAGGAAAGAGAAAATGATGAAAAGAAAAGAAAGGAAGAGGACAGAATCAGAAGAGAAGAAGAGGAAAAGGAGAGAAAAAGACAGAGAGCAGAAATTGAAAAGGAGAGAAAACTGAGAGAAAAAGAACTTAAAGAAAAGGAGGAGAAGATAAAGAAGGAACGTGAGGAGAGAAAGAAAGAACAGGAAATGAGAGAAGAAGAAGACAGGAAGAGAAAACAACAGGAAGAAATTCAACGACAGGAGTGGGAACAAAAACATGATAATTTGGAGAAAGAAATAAGAAAAGTGTCAGAGGAAAAGGAAAGGATTGACAGAAAGCTGAAGGAGATCAGAGAAGAGATGAGAAAAGAACAAGAGAAATATGAGAACGAACAAAAAGAATGGTGGAACAAACGAAAACAAGAAGACGAACAGAGACGACAGGAGGAACAAAGAAGACTTCGAAAGCCTCAAGGAGAATACGAACAGGAAAGAATCAGAAGAGAAGAACTTGAGGAATTGGAGGAGAAGATAAAGAAGGAACGAGAGGAGAGAAAGAAAGAACAGGAAATGAGAGAAGAAGAAGACAGGAAGAGAAAACAACAGGAAGAAATTCAACGACAGGAGTGGGAACGAAAGGTTGAAGCTTTGGAGCAAAAAATAAGATCAGAGTCAGAGGAAAAGGAAATGATTGACAGAAAGCTGAAGGAGAGCAAAGAAGAGATGAGAAAAGAACGAGAGAACTGGGAGAAAACACAAAATGAATGGTGGGACCAAAGATATGAAGAAGACGAACAGAGACGACAGGAGGAACAAACAAGACTCATAAAGCTTCAAGAAGAATACGAACAGGAAAGAGAAAATGATGAAAAGAAAAGAAAGTTAGAGGACAGAATCAGAAGAGAACAAGAGGAAAAAGAGAAACAAGACATGGAGGAGAAACATAAGAAGAATATGGAGAATCAGAAGAAGACACATGAAGAGGAGGCCAGACAGAAAGCTGAAGAGTTTAATGAATTCAGAGAGAAATACAAAAAGGAGTTTGCAGCTCAGAAGCAACAGTTTGAGGAAGAAATGAAAGACAAAGACAAACAATATAACTTCTTAAAGGCACTTTCAGCTCACAATAATGATCAACTAAAGAAAAAATATCGAGATGGAATTTGTAACTTAGTGAAATGTGTGATCAGAAAGAGAAAAAATATGGAAGAAATCATCAACTTAGTGACAGAACATGAACGACAAATAGAGAATGTGAAACCTGAGGAGGAAAAGAAAAACCTGCAGGAAACACATGAGGAAAGGCTGAATAACTTGATACAGGAACTCATGAAACAAGGAAACATTTCACTTTTAGAAAACGCTTGGTACCACTTCACACATTTGTTTTATTAACTGAAACATTTAAAGAACCAGATATTTCACTGTAATATTTAGCAGTGGGCTGTGATGCAGACCATGGCCACAGAAATACTTCTCATTGGCTGTCAGGCATCTAAATCAGCAGCCTATAATATTAAACTGCAGGTAACCATAGCAGCAGTACTGATGTAGTTAACTGACGTTGTGCAAAATACAAGACTAAAATCTCAGACTTGTTCTGCTCAGACAGTTTCTGACAGATTTCTGATAAAAAGATTCATGACTGGTGAAACAACATTAAACAAAACGACAGCAGAGATCACTTTGGGACACTGTTTCCCAGTTGCTGCTACGATAAACTATTTGTGTTGGACGGTTCTGTTTGTGTTTTTTAAATTTTTTATTAGACGTTTGCTGATCTTTTCCTCTGTGTCAGTTCCAGTGTGGATTCTAAGATATTTCTGGATCTTTTCAGACTCTTTAAGATACAAAATTTTGACTTCAGTCTGTCTGCAGTGATCAATCAGGCTTTTAATATCTAAATGACTCACTGACTCTGTTCAATCCTTTGTTTCAAACTTCTGCTCTGTTTTACTAAAAATAATTGTTTCCTCTGTAACATTCAGGGTCTTCTCTGTTTCCTGTAAAGTTTATATATTATATATTAGAGATAGTGTCATTTGGTTTGACTGTTTCACCTCTAATAAGTTGAGGATTGTAAAAAGGGTGGGCACAGTGAGCTGCTGTTTCAGCCTGCACCTTTTCAGTCTGTAGAAAATCTTCTGTTTCTTCTGTTAAAACTCTTTGTTGGGAATAATTGCCTTTTGCTGTGTGTTTTTTTTCTTTGTCCTGATAGTTTGTGTAATTATTTGCTGATAAAAACAGACAGCAGCTCAGTAAAGAAAGACTTGAGCAGCTGAAGCTCTGCCCGCTCATTAGAGAGTTTTCTTTTGAAGATGAGAAAGAACATGATGTTTGTGATGGAAGTGAAATGAAATGTTTAGATGTCATTCACCCTGTTTTCTCTGCAAATCACAAATATCACAGCAAATATGAAACATTAAACAGCATGAAGATCATTTAAACTGCTGATCAGATAAATCAGAATGATGCAGAATGACATTATAGACGTATGAACGCTCTGATGTTTCTTTGTTTTGTTCCATGTCAGATAAGAACGGATGCTTTATAACTGATGACATCAACTTAAGACAGAATTCAGATGAATCTTTAATCCCATGTTCTGTATTTGATCTTTGCTTTCTTTGTTTGTGCTTCTAAAAGATGAATAAAGTGTTTCCCTGTAGTTCAGTGTGGACTGTTGTTAATCTAATAAACTAGATGATAAAGTGATGAAACAGAACAGAGCTCACAGGTTTGTTTCTACCTGCACAGAGACACTGTGGGAGGAAGTGATCTGAGGATACTGCTGTTACCGTGGATACTGTTAAAGTATCCTCAGTGCACTTGGCCAGTGTTCAAAAACAAATCCAAGACTACAACACATGAACAGATACGATTTCAACACCTGCAGCACATTATATTGTCCAGTTAAACAGTGAACTGTGTGAGTAGAAACAGCTCAAACACATTATATCTGTAGCTCCATCTGCAGCCTGATGCTCTCAGTAATCAACCTCAGGTTCCTGCAGTGACGCTTCACCTCAGGACTGAATGACTGATGTTGGCCAGTCTCACTCATTTCTATAGCAGCTGGCGTTTTCACACAGACCAGATCAGATGTGACTCCTGCTGCACTGAGGAGCAAAGAATGATCCATGTTGTGAGTTTAACCACTTATTTTCAAATTTAAAGACTTTTCCTGAGCTGACTTTATATTTTTATAACAGCTGAACACCTTCAGGGTACAAAGAAGTGTCTTTGGGTCTTTGGTGACTCAACATTTATAGAAATGATTGTTCGTAAAAATGAAAGTGTTAAAAACGGCTTTATAGTAACTGTTAACTCCTTTTATTTACTGTCTGGGTTAAACTGCACATCTGTCCCAGTGAAAAAATTGAAAAGCGTTTCAATATCAAACAGCTGTTGTCCTATTATCTTTGTCCTATTGTGACAGGTTTGTGTTCAATTGCAACATAAATATTCTGTTGTAGTCATAACAGACTTAAGCTGACTCCACATGTGAAAATCTCACTGATAAACTTGGTCCATTTGCGAACGATCAGTCCATTCTGTCGGTTTGTGATTCTCCTGGCCGAGATCATCCAACACCCACTCACAGGAGAATATCAGGCGGCCCTGTGTGATACAACAGTGGGTGAAGTTAGGGGAGTAACCTTCCTTTAAGTCTCAAACTCCTTCTTAGGCTGTTTCTATACTCCGTAGCTTTTACCTATAGAGGCTGGGTTTCTGACACAAATGGACAAATTTGACCAAGAATTAATTGTTGAGTTATAATAATCCAGTAGGCTATCAATTAGATCAACAAAAACAGACAGTCTATGAAAACATGTAGAGGAATGGAAGGAGCTACTGTTACGACCCAGCTCGTTAAGGTAAGGCAGTAACACAAGAGATTTTAAATTGGAATGAAGATGGAAAAAGGTCAACTGAATTCAGGTTGAAGTCAAAGGTTTAATTAAAGGAGATACTCAGGTAAACAACAAAAAGAGGCTATATAGGTGCTGACAACAAAAAGGGAGAAATAAAAGAGGGTCTAGTCCAAAGACAGTCTGCTCAACAAAACACTAACAAAAAAGAGGTCAGCACCTTTATGCTTTAGAATAACACAGTGTAGGATATAAATAAACAAGCAATACTCGAAACAAGCGTCCAACTCTTGGTCCGCTGTCACACTGTGACTTACAACGGTTCAAACTGGCTGAAGCCACTTAGGCAGGCAACAGACAGAAAACAAACAATCACTCACTCACGACATTCACTAGTAACCAACATACATAACCACCAGCGAGGCGAACTGATCACTGGATCAGTCGCCCTGAACTGAGGACACACAAACAATTTGTAGTCCAGCTGGTGTTGATTGGGGAGTCCTGGTTGGCAGGGTCGGTCGAGAGACAGCAACCAGGAAGTAGGCGGTCCCAGCTCCAAGGAACCAATCCTCGACAGGGACTCACACAGCTGGGATTTGAATGCCAGCTAGAAGCACTAACGTTGGTTACGTATTGTAACCCCAGATTCTATGAGTATAGGCGTAGCCCTATTGGGTTCATCCCCGCACGCATGCGCAGTCCTGAAGATTTCTTTCGCGCCCTTGTGCCGTGCACGGGCCTCTCTCAGGTCCGCAATTTGGGTATATAATACCTGCGAGACCAGAGATCTGCTCCCAAAAGGTCAGCTTTTTTTTCTTCAGGCGACGCTGGTGGGACCAGTCGGGCCCGCAGCTTAGAGGGCTACGCATATACTCATAGAATCTGGGGTTACAATATGTAACCAACGTTCTATTTCGTATAGGCTTCGCCCTCTAAGAGCTATCGCTATTGGGATAAGGGCGAAGCCAGATGTAGTCAATGCCCACTGGACCACCAGCGGTGAAGCATTAACACACCAGCGTACCGCACCTTAATCACACAATGCACAACAAGGGACCAAACTTAATCATTGTTGCCGCCTGGTCTCGAACCAGGGACCTCCCGAACGGAAGGCGGCGTCTAGAGCATTACGCCATAACCAAGTCCAACATGGAGGTAACCATCCGCATTACATCAGATAACAGGATGGCTGAACACGTCACTCACATTCCTTACACCTGCTGCTGTGAGGGAATTGGAATGAGAGTTACGCATTGTAACCAGTCCCAAAAGCGAGCAGAGCAGGCGTGAGAGTGGAACCACACACACACACACACACCACTGTGTGTGTGGAAAGTCGTGGCGCACGAGAGAGCCCAGAGTAAAGCACACACAGACGCACACTGGACGGCTGTTACGCATTGTGACAGTCCAACTGGAGCGCAACTAAGGCTGAGTAGAGCCCCAACAGCCCGTGGCAATAGGAGCCTTACCGGCTCCTTACAGGGAGCTTATGTGTGCGTAATGTGCCCCGAGCCAGCAGCGTTGCGCCTGGCCTCTAGAACACTCAGTACCGAGTGCGTTAGGGAAAACCCAGATGCATCACGTAAATAGAAGCGGATAAAGGGGCAGGGAGAAGCCCACGATGCCGCTGTGCAAATATCTTCCACAGACATCCCGCTGAACAGCGCTGTGGAAGAAGACATGGCTCTTGTCGAGTGCGCACGGATGCCGGGTTGGGGGTCCTCCCCAGCCGCAATGTACGCCTGTGTGATGGCCTCACACAGCCAATGAGCCAACCGTTGTTTTGACAGAGGCTTGCCTTGTGAATGCTCTCTGTAATGAACAAACAGCTGTTGAGTTTTTCTGAGGGGGGCCGTGCGCTCTATGTAAAGAGATGTTTCGAAGAGGGGGAGGGAAAAAACCTTCCAGGGAAACAATCCGTGATTTGAAGGAGCTGGTTATAACCTTGGGCATGAACGCTGGGTTCGGCCTCAAGGTGGCTGAGCTCCCATCAGCTCTGATAGCGAGACAAGATGGAGCGACTGAGAGAGCGCACAGATCGCTCACCCTCTTAGCCGAGGTCAGTGCCAAAAGGAGCGTTGTCTTTAAGGACAGCAGTCTGAGAGACGTTTGCGGCAGTGGCTCAAAGGGGGGATTGCCCAGAGCGCACCACCAGCAGTAAATCCCACTGAGGCCATGAGCGCGTGACAGGCCGCTGCCTTCTCACTCCTCGTAAAACACGCTTAACCAGCGGATGCGCAAAAACCGATCTCTCTCCAAAACCCTCGTGGCAGGATGAGATGGCTGCCGCGTATGATTTGACCGTGGATAAGGCCAGGTTTCTGTCCACCAGCAGCTGGAGGAAGGACAGAACATGAGATAAGGAACATGAGACGGGGTCCGTGTCCCGTTCCAGGCACCAGTGCTGAAAGGTGGCCCATTTTGCTCTATAAGAAGCAGTAGTGGAGGGCGCTCTAGCGCCTTGGATGGCGCGCACTACATTAGGGGCAATCCTAGCCTTTCAAAGCTCCCGTTCAGGGCCAAGCCCACAGACGCTGACCTATCACTGGGAAGTGGAGGATGGCGCCGTCCAGTTGCGAGAGTGCGTCTCTGCGCCACGCCAGCTGCCACGGTCTCCCCGACAGCAGCTGAATCATCACTGGAAACCACGATGCGCTCGTGCGTTCCGGTGCCACCAGAATCACTGTTAGGAGTTCCTCCTGAATGCGGGCCAGAAGGCGGGGAATCTGAGGAACCGGGGGGGAAGCATAAAGGAGCGTTCTGGGCCACGGGCTGTGCGAGAAGGCGTCCACGCCCAGTGGCGGCTCATCCCGTGCGTTCAGTGAGAACCACAGTGCGCACTAGTGCGCTTTTCGTGGAGGCTGAACAGATCGACCGAATTTGTCCCACAGTTCCTGAGTAAGAGTGGAATTCAGTTTCCACTCGTTCTGAGAGGGACCGCCGCATGACATTTAGTCCGCAGCTCGGTTATGAACACCGGGAATGTGGAGAGCTCTGATAGAGCGCAGGTTCGTGTGAGCCCACAGCAGCAGGCTCCTGGCTATCTCTAGCAGACGAGCCGAGCGGACGCCGCCCTGACGGTTTATGTAAGCGGCGGCTGTCATGTTGTCTGTTCTCACCAGCACGTGTTTGTCTCTCAGCAGTGGAGCAAAGTGTTTCAACACTTTCAGCACTGTGGACAGCTCCAGGCAGTTTATGTGGAGAGATTGGGGTTGTGGCCATTTCCCTCCCACCACGTGAGAGTGACACATCCCGCCCCAACCAACGCGTCTTTGTAAACTGTGACATGTGACGTCACTTTCCCGAGCGGAATCCCCGCTGACAGCACGTGAGGGGATTTCCAGTACGTGAGGTCCGACTGTACTGAGGGAGGGACGGACAGCAGGCATCTTTTGTGCTTTACGGAATCGAGGCGGAGACGGCCGAACCATCTCTGTATTTTTCTCATTTGGAGGAGACCCAGAGGGACCACCACGTGACTGGCGGACATCATGCCCAGTAGGCGCATTACAGACAAAGCCGTTACCACTTTGTGAGGAGCGATGCGAGAGAGCAGAGAGCCGAGAGATTCCAGCCTGGCTGGAGATGGCTTGGCTCTCATGTGGGCCGAGTCTAGATGCACACCCAGATAGATTAATTTTCAATTCAATTCAATTTTATTTATATAGCGCCAAATCACAACAACAGTTATCTCACAGCGCTTTTCATAAAGAGCAGGTCTAGACCGTACTCTGAAGTTATTTACAGAAGCCCAACAATTCCCCACCAAGAGCAAGCACTAGGCTGACAGAGGCAAGGAAAAACTTCCTTTTAAGAGGCAGAAACCTCGAGCAGAACCATGGCTCAGGGTGGCGGCCATCTGCCTCGAATCGGTTGGGGTGAGGGGAGAGAGAGGGAGAGAGCAAGAGAGAGAGAGAGCAGGAGAGAGAGAGCAGAGGGAGGCAACCTACACAGTATCACATAGAGGTACAGACAATAAAGGTAATGGTGCTATAGACTGAATGAAAAATGGTACAGATATTTGTAGTAATGTTTAGTGATATTAATTATAACAGTAATAATAGCAATAGGACTAGTAATAGCAGTTGCAACTGCAGCAGAGGGCCGAGCAGGAACACGGGGCAGCAGGAGACTCCCAACAACAGGTCCAGACTCCACAGCTCCAGAGCCAGCAACACCCGCAGGAAGTGAGGGGAGGGGGGAGGACAGGAGGGGAAGCACACCACCACGGGAGAGGGAGAAAAAATCGAAGTTAGTAACATGCATTAATGGGATGAGGTTGCACTCAGAGAGAAAGAGAGAAGAGGAGAGAGGAGCTCAGTGCATCATGGGAAATCCCCGGCAGTCTAGCCTATAGCAGCATAACTAAGGGATGGTTCAGGACTCACCCGAGCCAGCCCTAACTATAAGCTTTATCAAAAGGAAAGTCTTAAGCCTACTCTTAAATGTAGAGACGGTGTCTGCCTCCCGAACCCAAACTGGAACCTGGTTCCACAGGAGAGGAGCCTGATAACTGAACGCTCTGGCTCCCATTCTACTTTTGGAGACTCTAGGAACCACAAGTAATCCTGCATTCTGGGAGCGCAGTGCTCTGGTGGGGTAGTAAGGTACTATGAGCTCTTTAAGATAAGATGGTGCCTGACCATTAAGTGCTTTGTATGTGAGAAGAAGGATTTTAAAATCTATTCTGGATTTTACAGGAAGCCAATGCAGAGAAGCTAAGACAGGAGAGATATGATCTCTTTTACTGGTTCCTGTCAGAACACGTGCTGCAGCATTCTGGATCAGCTGAAGAGTCTTAATGGACTTTTTCGAAGAGCCTGATAATAAGGAATTGCAGTAATCCAGTCTAGAAGTAACAAATGCATGGACTAGTTTTTCTGCATCATTTTTAGACAGGATGTTCCTGATTTTTGCAATATTACGTAGGTGAAAAAAAGCAGTCCTTGAAATTTGCTTAATGTGAGAATTAAACGACATGTCCTGATCAAAGATAACTCCAAGATTTCTCACAGTGGTGCTGGAGGCCAGGGCGATGCCATCCAGGGAAACTATATCTTTATTATTGACTGCGAGGGGGAGGGGCGAGCTCTTCTGCCAGTTTATGGCAAAACCCAGGCAGGACAGGTGTGTCACGAGCTTCATCATGTGAAGCGCAGAGCTCTCCCTGGACGATGCCATGACAATCAGGTCGTCCAGGTAAAACAACACTCTGACGCCCGACCTGCGCAGCGGCGTTTGGAGAACGTGCGCGGTGCCAGAGAATAGCCGAAAGGCAGGCGGTTGTACTGAAAGTGGGCCCCCTCTGAAAGAGAAACGCAGGAATTTCATGTGTCTGGGGATGATAGCATCCTGGATCGATGGACGTGAACCAGTCCCCGGGGCGTACACATTCCAATACGTGCTTGACTGAGAGCATGTGGAAGGGCCTCCTCATTATGCACTTGTTGAAGAGGGAGAGATCCAGGATCGGTCTCATCCCGCCCGTTTTCTTGGGCACCAGGAAGTAACGGGAGTAAAATCCCTCGTTCTCCTCGCCCGGCGGGACTTTGGAAATAGCTCCTTTGTTCATGAGCTCTGTTATTTCTGCCATCAGAGCAGTCGCCTCTGACTGTGATGACATGACAGTCTCCAGCACCCCGTTGAAAGGAGGGGGAGGGCTGGCGAATTGGAGAGTGTAACCTTTCTTTATTAGTTTCGCCATCCACTCGTTCATGGGCAGATTTTGCCACGCGCAGCAACGCTCTGAAAGCAGGTGAGCAAAAATCTGAGGAGCCTTTGAGGACATTACCGACAGCCAGAGAAAAGCCCTCTCCGCCGCCGTGTGAGCTACAGTGCCGCTCGACACGGCCCATGGGAGGGCTAAGATGAAAGGGCTGCTGCGGCGGCGACAGTGAAAACCACTCCGGCAGCCCATTCTCGGTGTCTGACTCATGCCATGGTGAAAAACCCCCACTGACACGCACTGATGGGTGAGAGGTGGGGAGGCCGCAGAGAGGCAGAGAGTGTGGATGGGCTGTTGTGTTTATCTGATGTGGATGTTTCCCACTCATGATAATGTGAGAAAGGGACAACAGTGGCTCAACAACTGACGCAGCGTGTGCGTGCGCAGTGGAGCTCGCTTGTGTGTGGGAGGCGTGTGCTTTTTCAGCTGCAGGCTCAGGGGAGAGAGCGGCAGACTGACTGTGAGGAACATGCTCTTTGACATTTGGTTGGCTCTGAAAAGAGCCGTTGTGTCCGGCTGTTCGGAAGAAAACACACGTCCCCCGCGTCCCGTCAATACCTCCGCTGTTTGCGGGGAGGCTCGGCGGGGGGGTTGGACCAGACGAGTGGCTTGCTACTCGTCTGTTCTTGACGGCGGAGCGGCGCTGTGCAGAGGGAGCGGCGGCGGCCGCCGGTGGGTCCGCAGCAGTGGCCGCGAGGCGCCTCGGCCTGGGGCGGGAATCACGGCGATCTCGCCAAGAGCTCTGTGAGCGCCGCGGATGCTGAGGTGGAGCTCTGCTCCAGGATGTGTGCCCACACTGGTGGGCGCGGTCGGTGACTCGCGTCTCCACCTGGTCGCGGGCGGAGGGCGGAGTCGGCTTCCTCCTGCCGAAGAAGGTGGCTTTAGGCAGCAGGATGGCTGCCAGGCAAGGCTCCAGAGGTGGGACGAAGGGGAAACCATGGTCGGTGAGGCCCTCAACTTTAGTGAAGTTGACATACCTCGCCACCGGTGCCCTCAGCTTCCCAGGCTCGGCCCCCGCTTCGGAGAGAAAAGGCCGAAGCGGCGGGAAAAGAGGCCACATGGGGAGCTGTTTGGACTCTTGCTCTGGCTGGTAGATGTCGCCGAGCATGGTGCTAGGAGCAGGTGCAGGAGCCTCAGCCGGCATCGGCACGCCCTTGCGCTCAGCAGCCGTCCTGATGATGTAGGGGAGATCCCGGAAGAGAGCCCCGCAGGACGGCAAGCTGGAAGGCGGAAGTGGAGCAGGAGCTAGCGCCGCCGCCTTCTCAAGATCAAACTCCAGGTCTTCCGGCGGGAAGAGGGGAGAGCCTGGCGGGGAGCCAGTAATGGAGGGAGCAGAGTCAGGGGACTCAAGCCCTGCATCGCCGGCAGTCCCGCCGGCAAGGTCCGCCGTGAAGCTAACTGGCTTAGCCCAGCTAGCATCGTCAGCCTCTTCCTCCTGCAAGGCCGCGAAGTTATCGACCCGTTGTCGCTTCTCCTCCACGGGCAGCTGTGCGCAGTCGGGGCACGAGGCCCGGGGAGTTAAAGCCAGGTCGGCGTGCTGAGGACCGGTCTCGAACCCCAAGATGTAGCCGGCGTTGCAGGACTCGCAGAGGCGGAGTCCTCTCGAGCGGCGGACCTCAGCGGTAGAGCAGTGAGTAGCCATAGGAAACTCTTTAGAAGTTCTTTAGAGGAAAATTGCTCTTTAGCTGCTACTCTGCTCTCCGAGTGACTGCTATAGCAGCGCTGAAGAAAAAAGGGGATCAGATCTCTGGTCTCGCAGGTATTATATACCCAAATTGCGGACCTGAGAGAGGCCCGTGCACGGCACAAGGGCGTGAAAGAAATCTTCAGGACTGCGCATGCGCGCGGAGATGAACCCAATAGCGATAGCTCTTAGAGGGCGAAGCCTATACGAAATAGAACACACACTATTACCTTAAGGCAGCCAGTGGCAGCCGTAATACTACATAGACTATAAAACATAACTGAAAAACTTTTGTTACGTGAGGTTCAAAACAATCTGACCATTTAAAGGTTTTATTAAATGAGCAGTTATGTCAAAATTAAATATTTACACATTTGTACATGTATTCATTAATTTATTATATTTTAATCTATCCATAGTTTAACTTGCTGCAGTGAAACAAATCATCTGCAATAAAAATAAATAATCTGTACTTCATCAATACTTGGGCGCCCATGTATTTATATATTTACCTCCCGCCTCTTAAAAACCTTCAAAGTGAAAGTATTAATGAAAAATATAAACAAATTAGACACATTTTATTGCAGCCTTTACTTGTTTGAAAATTAGTTTCATAGCCACATTTATTTATTTATGTAGGCACATTTATTTCATATTGACTGAAATGGAAATCATTTACAACAGTAATTGGAAGCTCAATAAAAAAGTATAACCACATAATGAACGTACCTGTTTGTTTTAAGGAGTTTGTCACAGAGAGACGATTCTGCAGGTGAAGTTTACAGAAACTCCACAAGATGGCGCCGTGACACACAAATAAAAACCCGAGAGGGAAAAGTGACGTTAGAGCCTGTTTTATATTACAGACAAGATAAATAATGATCAAATCTAACAGTGACTAATAACACATGACATTAACAGAGGAGACAGTAGAACTCTGAGTGGCACTGAGTGGGGGAGACCTTGCTTATTAGATGAATTTAATTTCTGCACTCAACATGTACGGAGTCCAGTTAAAACTGTAAAAGATTAATATGTCAATAACATCTTCTCTGACTCCAGATCAGCAGAGTGAAGTGATGAAAGCTCCATTTCGCAGCTTCCGGTTCGTCAGTTAAGTGGAAAGTTAAGGAAAAGTTAAGGGGAACTTAAGTCAGCTCTGCGTTTTTTGCACCTCTTTCTGCTGTAAAGCTGTTTGGGATTTTAGGAAAAGCCTAAAACGCCTTAACACTATTTTAGATTGTATTATATTTGTGAAAATACAATTAAAAAAAGGCGATTTCACTCCTTTTTTTGCATGTAGACCACATTAGACCAGGTCCAGATCAAAGACCACTATACCTTGAGCTCTCAAATCTGGACCAGATTATTCCACACAGGCTAAGGTTTTTAACAAAAACATAGTTTCAGATTTGTAAAACCTTTATTGTAACTGAGAAAATAATGTTATCTCCTGGATCAAGTCTGGCAACAAAAAGGGAGGCCTCACACAGATAATAGGAATAAAAGTGGTTTATTTAACTCAAACTAACAAACAACTTAACTAAATTGATAGCGTGGGCAGATCCACCTACAAGCCACACCCAGCATCTGCAAAACAGAGAAGACACACAGGCAGGCAGGCTGAGGGAAGCCGTCACAATACTATAAGGGTTTATTTTAATGTTGTGAGAGGTAGGCTACATGGAAATGAGGGGCAGAAGAAAAGTTATCGAAATGGAAATAGAAACAATAAAAACACTGGGGAGGCTTTGCATTTGATTAAAAGAATAGCTGGAGCAGGAAAATGTGGACAAAAACGTCGAAGTAAAAGAACGAGGGAAGAAGTCAGGTTCTTTTACCACGTACACAGTGACGCAATGACGTTGTTCGCCGGGCTTTCTAGTCAGTGAAAAAACAAACAGGTTCTTAGAAGGTTCGCAAGTTGAACCAACTTTGAACCAGCACCAGTTCCGAACCAGTTCTTTTTTGTTGGAAAAGAGGTATGTGATATAAACACGTGTGAAAGGTCAGAACCTTGCTGCCTGTTGGCGCCACAGAAGAGGGCAGAGTGACCTCTGCTGGTTGAGCTCCCAAATAGCAAGAAGGTCTATAAATATGTCAGGAAACTAAAATATGAATCAAATAATAGAAACTTAAATAAACAGGCTAACTGCTATCCTAAGCTACATGTAACATTTGTTCACTTGTCTTAATCTGAAGTTACAGCTCACCAATGGTCTGGCTGTTATATGTTATATGTCACGTTCTGCCTGTCGGCTACGTTTAAGTTTAGCTCTCTGTGGGTATTGGATATTTTGATCATTCAGTATCTGTCTTATAGTTTCTTGGGTTTTGCTTTCTGTCCTGTGTCCAGTAGCCTAGTTTATGTCTGTGTTGTCCTGTTTCCCAGCTGGTTCCGTCTCTGTTCCCTACTTCATTCTGTTAGTCAGTTGTTTCCTGTTTTGAGGTTCGGTTCCTGGTAGGGATGAGCGAGTACAGCATTATCTGTATCTGTTAACCATATGAATTATCTGTATCCGTATCCGTACTCGGATTGGGCGGGGCCTAACCCGGAAGTAGGCTGGGTTTAACCCGGAAGTGGGTTGGATTGTCTTGGGTGGGGCTTTAACGGTATGTTATTTTAAGCATGCATTTTATATGGGTTGATCAGAAATTGTTATATTTATTGCTGATTAGAAAACTATTTACATGACAGCATCAGCATTGAGCTTCAGATCAATGGTTTTGATCACGATAACAAACAAACTATATACAGAACAAGTTTTGCAACAATGAATACAACACATGCGCTTGCAATCATGAAGTAAAATGTAATGAACAAGAGTTTTCATACTCAACATAACTTTCTTTTTTTAACTTTTAACTTTTTTATGAACGGCTAACCTGCTCCAAGCAGGTTATATTCCAGAAAAGAGATTAACTCTGTTAACGCTGCCTACTGGCCAATCAGCTCTCTGGAAAATGAAATCACCATCTGTAGGAAATTCCACAGACTGTTTTAGCCAATAGACTGCTTTATGTTTGCAGTGGTGATGTGGAGAAATTTATATAAAACTTATACTATATAATAATATAAACTTATATTAAAAGCCTCAGCCTAATGTTGCCTACAGGTTTTTACAGTACAGCAGGATCAGCCTACTTACTGCCTTTAAATTTCTTTAATATTTTTTATTTGCTCCCAGTCCATTTCACACAGCCTGACGCAGCCGTTAAAATAAATGGAATTTATTTTTCTTATGTGAGGCTGAATATTATGAACAGTTTGGTATTGAAATAATAGGCTAAATTTTAATATGAAGTAGTCTATCTATTTAGGTTAGTATAGCTTTCTAAGGCCGACTACAGAGACTGTAGTCATGTTCCGTCCCACCTTTTGCGATGTGGGCGCTAAAGGGACGGTGAGTTTTCAGCAGCAAATGTTCTGATTCAGACTTTCAAACATTATTTGAGCTCATTTTATGGCATGAAGGGATTTTTTCGTTTCACTGCTTTATTAAGTTAATTTAGAAAAATGTTTGGAACACTTTTGAGTGTGTTAAATAAATTAATCTAATTTTTGAAGTGGCGACAAGTTTTTTTTTAACTGAGGGAGTACGGCGGCTGACACACAGCCGATCTGAAAGAATAAGGCTGATTTTGTTGTTTTAATCAACGCATTATTATAGACTAGCCTACTGTTCATTTAGACATTCACACTGTCTGCGATTTTCTGTCTCCCTGCATGTGTCAGTTTCAGCCGTGCTGCTGTCGTATTTCTGTTACAGTTTAATCCTCGATCGTAAAATATGACTCTCTGCTGACAGTGGACCTATTCATGTCTGTTTGATCATCTGCTGCTAACACCGCCTCTTTTATGTGAACGCGCTCCCGGCTGGATCGGGAAACCGATGGGTTAATTTACCGAGTTGATAACCAGCTTCGTGGTGCCGCTTGTCGGGATTGTGAGGGTTAGTGAAGCCAGATAACGGAAACAGTGTGTGTGTGTGTGTGTGTGTGAGTAAGAGGGAGACGACAGACCGGGGGACCAGGGTTGTGTGTGTGTAGCTTAATTTGTATTATTATTTTAAATAATTTATTTATACCACAACTACCTTTATTTTTTTTAAAAACAGCAAGAAAGACACTCAGCGCCTGAAGTAAAAAAAAACTGGTTAGAGCAGCTGACAGTTTAAAAAAATCTCCGATGACCGGCAGAGAGAGAGAGAGAGAGAGAGAGAGAGCGCACAGCCAGCTACGCAATAACGATTTTTTTTTTCAATCCGAGTACAGATATTGACTCGTATTACTCGTACTCGGCAAAAATGCTTTATCCGTACCGGATACTCGTTTCAGCCGAGTATCCGGCTCATCCCCCTAGTTCCTGGTCTTGTGTTCTCTGTTTAGCTTTGTGTGTTCCCTTGTTCAGTTACTGGTTCGGTTTAGCTCACTTTGTACCTGTCTGTCATGTATTATAGATTTAGCCTCTGCATCTCAGCCCTGTGTCTTAGCTCCTGGTTCTGTGTCTCAGTTCATGTCTTAGTGTTTACTTCTGGTCTGTGTTCTTCTGTGTTACTTCGTCTAATCGGAGTTCTGTTCTGTCTTTGCTTCAGTCTGTGGTCCTTGTTGTTGGTGTATTTGTGATCGGCCTGCTTGTGTCTGTTCCCCCAGTGTTCCTCTGCTTGCTTGTCCACTAAATACTTTGCGTTCCAGTTAATATGGTCTGGTGTTTTGCATGTGTCTCTCTGTTCCCCCCTGCTGTCTCTCTGCCTGCCTCCTTAACCTGATCCAGGTCCCCTGTGTTCCTCCCTCCCAGCTCGTTAACCCATGTGTGTATATAATCTTGTTTGTTTCCTCAGTCTGTGTCCCGGTCATTGTAGTGTCATGTGTGGTGTTCATACTGATATTTTGGTTTTTGGACTTTCCAGCCAGCTCAGTGTAAGCCTGTAGCTGTTCACATTTGGATTAAATACCCTGAACTGCATCTGCTCTGCCTTTGTGTCTTGTGTTTGGGCTCTCACCTCCTCTGCACTCACCTACGAATCGTGACATTATATTAGTCTTTTAATTTCAGTTTACTAAAGTGCTTTTTTCACCCCCAGTTAAAATGCACTTGGATGGTTAGATGGGCTGCTTTTATTTTGAAGGTTTTATAATACACGTGACTTCTGTTTTTAGTTTAGAAAAAAAAACGAATTGACTGAAGTTCACAGACTCTCTTCATTCTTTGTTCAAAAAGGAATAACGAGAAAAAGAAATGCCAAAAAAAGGGCCGTTTTTAATTTGTTTTTTGATTCTGACACCAAAAACGGTTATTAGGTTTTTTATTTTGAAACAAAATACAGATAAATGGTACTTTCATATGGGCGGCTGTGGCTCAGGAGATAGAGCGGGTTGGACGTTAATTGGAAGGTCGGCGGTTCAATCCCCGGCTCCCCCAGGTTGCATGTTAAAGTGTCCTTGGGCAAGACACTGAACCCCAAATGGCTGTTCCGCCAGTGTGTGAATATGTGTGAATGTTAGTTTCTGTTTCAGCACTTAGGCTCAGTGTGTGAATGCAGAAGTAGTGTAAAAAGCAGCGCTTTGAGTGGTCAAAAAGACTAGAAAGGTGCTATACAAATACAGAGCATTTACATTACATTTTTGAATTACTAACAAATTAAGGATTATCCACAGATAATGTCAAATAATGTCTTGAAGCAGAACAGTCGAGGACAAACATTTGAACATTTAGTAATCAAACATAAATGAGGAACTGAAATTAGTTTGCTGCAATATTCTACTTCATCATGTTGTAAATGACAAGAATCATTGCGTAAAGTCTGAGGATGTTTTTTGAAGTTTAACTCTTTAAAGTAGTCCAGTATTGAGAGTGATCCATGAAACATGAGCTCTGATGATGTACCAGACAGCTGAGGGCCTTAAAACGACTTCCTGTTTCCTTGTAAGTGCATAAAAGCATCCTGGGTAGGAGCTATAGACTGTTCTTCTTTTTCTTTATGTTTTGAATTAGTTCAGTCTGTTTTGTAAATGAGTGTTAGATTCTTACCTGATGATGGTCTGAGGACCAAAGCATCAACATTAATTGTTTCAGAGTTTCTCATAGAATGCACCTCTCTAACAGACTTATGTTTTAGGGATTAAAGCTGTGAAACCTTAAAGTGAGAATGAGCATCCAACTTGCATCGATTCTCTCTCTGCTTGTCAAGTTCAAAAATTGAGCAAATGTGTATTTTTTTAGGTTGTGTGTTGGAGATTTTAAGATAATTTGTAACTGCTGACCATGTTAACCGCTTCTTCTTTCCACTCTCAGCTGTACTATTTTAACAAAACTCTGTCCAGTCAGTTTTCAAACCTTCTTATCTGCAGCTGATCGCTAAGAGAAGACATTTCATGTTTGCTATTGAATAAAGTGGAGAGTTTTGTCTGGAAGCTGCTGACTGGGTCAACAGAGGCTGAACACTGAGGAGACATGGAAGCTGTGATTGGACTGTTGCTGATGCTACTCGGAGTCTCTCATGGTGAGCTGATTAACTTCTTTAATTGGACACATTTTATGCAGTTATGAGATAAATACATTCAAAATGTACAGTCTGACATCCTCTTCAGTGATGTGTTTTCCAGCTTAAACACTGACCCATTTTAAATAAATGAACAGGCTTTGTCAGCTTTCTCTTAAAAATAGCTTGTCTACAAATACTTTTTACATATGAGGGGAAATTCAAGCAGCTTTTTTTACTACAATTGAAATTAAGCTAAATAACAGATACAAAAGATATCCAAGAGCTCATGAAATTAAAAAGCACATAATTGACCTGATCATTAAAGATCAAAAGCTGAAAGATTTATTTTATTCTCACTCAGCTACTGTTGGTAAAAAAGAGGAAACTCAGTTATAAAGCTAAAGCTGAAATGTGTTCCTTAACTAAAGGTTCTACTAAGAGGAGGGATTTTTCTCCAGATGAAGTTTTTATTTTATGTTTTATTTGGTCATGGCTCACAAGAACATATTCCTGCCTGCATTAAGAGATACTTACAGTTACAGTCCCCATAGAAGTTTCAGTAAAACAAAAAGATCTAATTAAATAATCATGTTTTTCACTAATGTAAATTAAAATGTCACCCATGTTCTTTATAAATGTTTCCTGAAATGTGGATTTGCTGATTTTTGGATTTTTTTAAAAACTTTTATTTTAAGTTGTGGAAAATGATGTTGAATGCTTAACGTATTAAAAGTAAATCCCCTCGCAGGACTGAATGACCCGTTCAAAGTTTTGCTTTTCATGTTTCATTACTTCATTTCATGTTTCATTTCATTACTGAGGACCATATGAATGAATCATTTTAATGTTGTAAAATTAAAGTAAATTAGGTAAATGTCGTGAAGTAAAAAGTACAATATTTTCTCCTGAATGTATTGGAGAGGAAGTGAAATGTAGCAAAGCAAATAATTAAGTAAAGTACAAGTACCTCAAAGTTTACTTTAGCAAAAGTACTTTCAGTTCACTTCTGCTCATACGCCTGTATAATAACTTCCTGTTTGCAAACTGTGGTCTGCATCTAAACCCACTGTCTCTGTCCATCTGTTGATTTAGAAGAAAGCGAAGCATCAAAATTGTTTAAATTTATTTACAGCTTCTGTGTGGAAACCTACTGTTACGGCAGAGAGGATGGAGCTCACTGTTTCAGAATTCACTTTAGTAAATTTACTTAATTACACTTCACGCCTGGGCACATTGCTGTGTAATTCTTCTCTGCACAGGAATAAGTAACAGGTCTGAGAGAAACAGCTGCAGTGAACCTCCTGTTTCTGTGACTTTAATTCCATCTCATTGTCATTCATCTTGCTGTACTTATATTTTTACAACTTGCAGGTGTGGAAACATGTGATGGCAGACAGGATGGAGCTCAGTGTTATGGAGCTTTGGGAGGAAGTGTGGTCCTCCAGCTGATGGACAGCACCTCAGAAATATTTAGATACCAGTTGTTCAGCAATAACAGAAAAATACTTGAAGGGAAAAAGAATCAGATTCTGTCTAATGTGATAGAAGACAGATCCTCATTTACTCCCAGTGATGGAACATTTAGGATCAACAAACTGAGCTGGACTGATGGTGGTGAATATACTCTTGAAATCTTTGATTCAAATGGACGAATATCAGAGCTGCGGACTCTACATTTGGTCATTCAAGGTAAAAAACTTTTTGTCTTCAGGAATTTAGTGACATTGATAGACATACATGTCGTATTCTGTTGCTAAACTTCATACATATCATATTCTACATACTGTATATCTGTGTCTATGCCTGTGTAGAGTAACCTGTGTTTAATAGGAACAGTCATCTGAGTGTGTTTCCTTCAGCTCCTGTGTCCTCTGTCCTGCTGGACTCTGAGTGTCTGTCCCAGGGAGAGATGAGGGTGTCCTGCTCCGCTGAGGAAGGGGACAGTCCTCAGTACAGCTGGACTCTGGATGGACACACACTGACGGATGCTCAGCTCCTTTCTGGAAACAGTGAGAGTAAAAGCATCACTCTGAAACGAGACGTCTCAGGACAGCTGGTCTGCTCAGTCAGGAATAACGTCAGTAGGTTTCCTACCTGTGGTGAGTGAGAACATTACAAAAGATGTTACTTTGAATTATGACACTGGTATTTAACTTTGCATCAGTCAGCAATGTGTTTGTTTCCCAAAGGCTTCGTGTTCCCTAACTGCACCTTACCCAATGGGATGCAGATACTGCAGAGAACACGTGTTTCTGCTGAAACCCTGTGTGTTGAACCAACAACAACTCTGATCACAGAAACTCAGGCCTCCACTGAAGGTAAGGAGACGGGCATGATAGTGTCCATTAAAACCTGCACTCAGATCACACCTGCCAGAGATGAATCATAGTACTGAAGTAAGTGAAAAATAACTCTCCTGTCACAGCTTGACATGAAATGTTTGTGTGTCTTGTGAACGTTTGTTTGAACAGATCGCTCCCAGCTCATATGTGGCGTGCGAGCAGCTGTGGTGATATTAGGGGTGGGCATAGATTAATTTTTTAAATCTAGATTAAAATGGCTCATTTGAATTCTGCCGAAGGCATTTAAAATATGTGTGCGAAAGCAGTACATATATGTGGCGATAAAGCTGTTTGATCAATGAGCACAGCAAAGTGTCTGAGAAGGACCCAAAAAAGGTGGATGCATAATTCGGCAGATCAGATTTTGTAGCCTCCCTGCCGAGATTTGCATCCACCTCTTTTCTCTGCATAGATGACCGTTAGCACCCGCGAGGTGCATGCAATTCTCGGCCGGCAGAATTTGGCACAACACCGGCGGCTTCAGAAATGTTCGTACACAAAGTGCTGTCCAACAGCTGTCTGTGGACGTGTTGCTACAGTTAGTGTGAGTAAATACCGCACAATGCGTTTTTTAATCAACCGGCGTATCAATAACTAACCTGGCTAGTTGTAAACAAACAGCTGGCCGAGCGAGGTTGGAACTGGAACGCCGTCAACTCGGGTGTGATGTCATTCCCAGCTCCGACCTCCGAGGTAAATGAAACGCAGCAACAGCTGCATCCATGTTAGCACATCACGTTTGATGTGGTAACTTCACAGTAGGCAAACACACAGGTTCGAAGACTCGTTCTTGCCCCCTACAGTGCAATTCGGTGTACATCTGCGCTAAGATATCAAGGTGAAAGTCATCATAGCTTGCGTAGTATAGACCCAGCTCCCAACCCAACTTTGAGAATAGATTAACGGCGATATTTTTTTATCGCCCGATAAGAGTCTCACGTTAACGCAGTACGTTAACGCTGATAACGGCCCACCACTAGGTGATTCTTTTAATTGGAATCACCGTCTATTTTCTTTGGAAGAAAAAGAAATACCAGACAGCTGAAGGCTCTGCCGACCCTCGAACGATGAAATATCAAGAGAACTCTGTTGTGATGGTTGAAATGAGAAGTTCTGCAGCTGAAGTTTAACCTTCTGAAACCAACCAAGTGTCGCCGCTCACCTGCCGTGATTTGCCACGTGTCTTTCTGGATGTGTAAACAGGGTTTAGAGTGAAAACTGTCTTTGTTTTTATTCTTCTCAGATTTACTTTTCAGCAGCTCACTGTGAATACCTACCCATAAAAAGGTGTGTGAGTGTTTTTTCTGCTTTTTAAGCTCTGACAGAACAAAGTCTTTTTATTGTAACCCTACTTCTATGATCACAAGTGGACCAGCTGACTATTTTCATATTTTATTAGGACATAAAAGTTTTTAACTTTGTATATTAAAACCCAAACTGTACACCGTAACAATTATGGACCTTTTCACATAAACAATAAAGGTGTTTAACTCTTGAATTATGTACTATACTCTCACCGGCCACTTTATTAGGTACACCTTGCTAGTACCAGGTTGGACCCCCTCTTTTGCCTTCAGAACTGCCTTCATTCTTCGTTGCAAACTTTCAACAAGGTGTTAGAAACCTTCCTCAGAGACTTTGGTCCATATTGACATGACAGCATCACACAGCTGCTGCAGATTTGTCGGCTGCACATCCACGATGAGAATCTCCCGTTCCACCAAAGGTGCTCTGCTGGACTGAGATCTGGTGGCTGTGGAGGCCGTTGGAGTTCAGTGAACTCATTGTCATGTTCAAGAAACCAGTTTGAGATGACTTGAGCTTTGTGACATGGAGCATTATCCTGCAGGAAGTAGCCATCAGAAGATGGTACACTGTGGTCATAAAGGGACAGAAAGGTCAGTAACAATACTCAGGGAGGCTGCTGCATTTAAACGATGCTCAGTTGGTGCTAAGGGGCCCAAAGTGTGACAGTATTACACAAGTTAAATACATAAAGAGGGGAGGCTGGGACTCGGAGGTTTCCCTTTATCTGTAATACAATAATGAAGCATCATGTCAGGGCCTATAGGCTATTCACAATATTATATATTATTAATAAATAATATAATTATATAAAAAATGTTGTAGTAGTTATAGCTTTACAAACAAATGTAATATTTAAATATATAAACTCCACAATTAATTGAGTTTTTTGCAGCCTGATAAAGGTCAATGTCAAACGCTCACTAAGTTTCTATTTTTTATTTTGATCCACTAGATGGAGCCAAAGCCTCTGTGATGTGCTTTAATCAAACAACAAAGAGAGTGTGGAAATAAGAGCAGACAATATGAAAAAAAACATCTTGCACAGATCTTTACCTCGCAGATTATATAAGAACGAATACATAATTTTTTACAACATAAACATTTTGTATGTGAGCTTTACAGGCCTTTTGTGTCAGACAGATAGCTGAAAGTTGGCCAACTTGCCACACTTTCCCTTCACACATCTTTCTTCAGAGTCCATGAGCTTTGACTGAACAAATGCTCCTAATGATGTTGATGTTTTATATGAGCTCGACTGAATACTTCTCTCATTTGGATCGTCTGTGTTCAGACAGTGAGGAGCTGTTTCAAAGGGATTAGCAACACCAACATCCTCAGTCTCTTTGGCCAGCAACTCTTGCTTGCTTCCGCCTCCCTCTGCAGCAATGAGGAGGCCAAAGTTCACTTCTTTTGTAGCCTGTTGTGATCCTCCTTCAGGTAAAATATCTTCTCTTCTGGTTTGAAGTCACAAGAACAAGAGAAGACAAACTGTTGCTGTACTTTATCTATCAAGCTCGTCTGTGTTAGCTGTCTCTGACAACACTGAGGCTGCATCACAATCAGGTACATGCTAAAACAGACATGGCTGCTCTGTCTGAATGACAACATGTTGTGCCACAGCTACAATGCATGTTTCATAGTATCATTAAAAGCAGCCCTGTCTATATTGAGATTTTGTTTTTGGAAAGGTTAATAATATGGGACATTTACAGGAAAACATTTAAATGGAAGGATGTTCAGGATATTTCCTGAACATGGGATCAATACAGAAGAAGAGCTGTTTGATTTTTGCTGTACATACAAAATGTGATTGTTTAATTAATTACATTTTATGTCTCCATTAACCAGGGCAGGATGAATCCTCTTTAATGATTTGTGTTTTGTGTTTGATCTGTGATTATTCACCATCTACTTCACCAGCTATGTTTAATACACTAATTAAAAGTTGTACAGTTGGAAGTTCGGCTTTTTAATGAAGTAAAAACTGCTGCTGACAGGTTTACTTTGAAAACCCAGTGGAACCTCTATGTAGTTCACATGTTCAACACTATCAAGCATTTCAATAAACACAAGAAGAAGTTTGAAAGATATAAATCTGAGGCGACGTCCTTATCCCCATCATATTAGAAAGGATAAACACAAACATGCCTCCATAAGTGACCTAAACATTTCTCACCAGATCCATTCCCTCCCACAGCAACCTTAAATCCAGGGAAGCAATTTAAGGACGAGGAACCAGCAAAGAGAAACTGATTAATTTG
The DNA here is from genome assembly GCA_024633595.2 of Lepomis macrochirus. Lineage (NCBI taxonomy): Eukaryota > Metazoa > Chordata > Actinopteri > Centrarchiformes > Centrarchidae > Lepomis > Lepomis macrochirus. Next base: position 36,790,959 of record JALXJV020000005.1, on the reverse strand, counting down.
CAAGTAAAGGGTCAAACACTAACTTATCTTTGCAGGATAACTGCTGCTCATCAGTGTGTACAGAGGGTCTGAAGCTTAATGATCCAAAAGAGTGTAACAATACGCTCTGCAAATTACAGATGGGTTTGCAGGAAAACAGAAAGTGAGGAATATTGAAAACTGGGAAGTTGAGGTCGAAGGTTGAGAAGGATGAGAACCAGATCTCAACACAAATGAACAAATTGGCCTGCAGCTGGACATAAAGTCTCACAAAGCACCGTTTATAAAAACTTCCTGTCAGGCCCACTGTGGTTGTAGGCAAGGCTTCCTTTTTCCTTTTTAACTTCCCTCGTTGTAAACATTCCTTACTTTCACTTCCACAGCTGACTGTGTCACAGCAAGAAACCCAGGAGGTGAGTAAACTCCAGCAAAACTAGATCCATAAAAATCTTAGAGTCAAAGTATTTTCTCTGTGTTGTTGGTGGGTCAGTAGAGCTGATGATAGAACTGCAGGAGGTTCCAGATTCAGATTATTAACTGTAAAATCAGCGATCTTCCTCCGTCAGTCGGCTGTTCTCATCAGACTCACAGCTTCTCATTATCACACTAACTTCACTAACTGATGGTTTGTGTGTTTTGTTCTGATCCGAGAGTCCAGATCTGTTTTCAGTCTGTGTTTTATCTCTAAAGTCTGAAATGAGGAGGTTTACTGAGAGAAAAGTTTCTGTCAGCATTTAGGTAAAGTGAGCAGAAGACGCCATTTCAGGCATCAGGAGCAGAAAAAAATACTCTGATATCTGACGGGCGGGTTTTACTGCAGATGTGCAGCAGCTTCACATGTGAGGGAGTCCGTCTAAACTGTTATTCTGACGTTTCTATACTTTTAAAGAAGCACATTTCTTTGCGACAGCTACATACATAAAAAACATAATAGACTACATGTTCTACATCTAGCAAGACCTTTATTCAACACGTTTTATAAGACGTGAGAAAGTAAAAATGAGATGCTGCCTGAATGTTTTGCAAACTGTTAGTCTACTGTGAACTTTTGTTTTATAAGAGATGAGTTTTTTCACATCTGTCCAGCCCCTGTTTTTATGTGTTATTCAGTCTTTAAAGCAGAGACCAACTAGGCCTACCTGATCATTACTGTATGCAGCTATTTAAATATGTACAGTGCTTGAAGTGGACAAAATTAGGTGCCGTTTGTTCTACATTTCAACTGCATTGCATGTTTTCTTATGTAAAATGTGTCTTAAATAAAGCTGATTCTGATTATTGTGCATTGTTTTAGTTATTTAACATTTAGTTGCTGTTTTTCAGAACATTTTTAACAAAAGCTTTCTCTATATCACCCGATCATTTAATTATTCCATTTAATCTGTCTCCCCAGGCATCACCACTCCAACCCATCTCAATATCATAGCTTTCGCAAAAGTCAATAACACAGTACAAAAGCAAAACATCAGACACAGCGCTTAAAAGGCTGCTACCAAAATCTGAACTACCACTGCTCCCACTGGTCCTAACTGATTTTGTAACCAAGTATTTGCTGACCACCCGGCTCCTTCTGATTGACCAAACGCATCCCTTATACTTTTTAATGCATCTATAACACTAGTGATATTATCAGAACTATCGGGGATCAAAGTATAACAACCGTCCTCCGTCAAGTTCATAGCCACACACAAACCACCTTGTTTGGCTAAAATATAGTCGAGAGCCATGTCATGTTTCAACAATGTCAGTTTGTGACTTCTTTGAGTATTTGACAGAAGACTAAATCCTCGTATAGTCTCATTTGCAAAGCCCTGCAATGTATAAGTAATATTATCAATGTGATCCGCCGAAAACGTCACACCATACTATGGAAAAAGTCCAAGTCCCCACTTCTCACCTAGACTTATCCTCCAATGGTAGGATTCAAGATTATGTGTCAAGTTCTGTGTGTTTTTCGACTGACCACAGCTCTGCCCAAACTTGAAAACTGCTTTATCTCTTTAGAACGCAAAGGACAACTCAAATCTGTTCCCTTTATGATTCTTTATTTTCTTAAAGTTGGTTTGATAGATCAGGGATGAACAGTATAGGTTGATAACCTTTTGAATACACAAAACAAAAAACATGAATTAGTTACAAATAAATCTCAATACCACTTTCTCACAGTAAGAGATTAGATTAACCTAGTATCTCTAATAACAAAATACCAATCACATAATCAAACTTATACACATGCTTAGAGTAACATTACTTCTGTCATACTTCTGTCAAGTTCTATGTTCACATAATAAATCTAAATTATTTAATTTAAATTGCACATTACAACCAAGCAAAAACAAAACCTGAATATATAGAACAACACATTCAAACTTATTCTGTCCTACCAGTTAGCGCCTTTGGATGATCAGGAGCTGTGGTCATAGTATCTTCCAGGAATGAGTGAGAGGGCTAACTGAGCTCTCGACAAACATTTCAATGCCATGCACTTCCTGTGGGTGCACAGGCAAATATGGTCCCAAAAAACACTTCCCAAATGTTTGTTCCACCACCTTTTGCTGCATGGTTGCCCCCTGCAGTTTGGGAGTGCTCTGAGTGAATCTAGTACAACTAGAGCAAAGCAACAATGAATTTGACACAACACCTCCCACTTGACCTCCTGGTTCTTCAACCCAAGGAGGTCACACCATTATTATGATGTTGTGATGTGATGCATTTAGTTACTCCATTTTTGATCCTGTTGCTACTGCTGCTCTTCAACTGGAAGTAGGACAACTATCCGTCTGACATCCCTGTGAAGAACTGTTGCAGGTATCTTGGTTGAGTGTTTTTTCATCTTTTAGAGGGCTTCACAGTTGCGACTGGGTAGTTGGGGAAGGATCGGAGATATACATCCCTCACAATTCCCTTCCTGTCAGAGTTGACGCCAATGACCCTGGCAAGCCTGAACTGACCTCTCAAGGCGTTCTGGTCAGCCAGCCAGACGACGTCTCCAACTGTCACATTCCTGTGAGCCGTGTGCCACTTGGTCCGGACAAACAGGTTTGGTCCGCTAACTGGCTCCATTTCCTCCAGAATCGGTCAACTTCTGTTTGGATGGTTCTTAATCTCCTGTAAGAGTAGCCTTTAAAGTCAAAGGTCCCTGGATCTCCTCTGGGTCCAGTTCTTCCGAGCAGAAGTGAATTTGGGCTAATGTATTCTACACAGTCCTCCCGGCTCTGAGTCCTGGCATCAATAGGTCGCTCATTGGAGAGGTTGGAAGCCATATAAAGGAAAGTTTGAAACTCACCCCATGTGAAGACTCCATTACCACCCAGATTGTGCAAAGCCCGCTTCACAGTCCGGACAGCAGCCTCAGCAGCTCCGCTTTCTGTGAGGTGAGTCTGCTGGATGGATCTTCCAGCTCCATTCTGTGCCATACTTGGAGCCTTCATCTTCAAGCTTTGATTTCTCCAGTCGGTCTAGAAACATGTAGAGCTCTTTGAGGGCAGGTCTGGCTCCAACAAAGTTCTTGCCATGATCCGACCACAATTTCTTTGGATGTCCTCTCAGTGCCGTAAATCTTTGGTAGGCTAGCAGGAAGCCTTCAGCTGACTGGTCACTGACAAGGTCGGTGTGCATAGCTCTGGACGCCATGCAACAGAAGACGATTCCCCACACTTTGAGTTTCACTTTCTTTCTCACCTCATCCTTCACTTCATAAGGTCCAAATAAGTCCACTGTCGTGGTACTCAAATGGATTGGCTGGTGTTATTCGGCCCGATGGAAGGTCACTCATGATCTGTTGGCATGTTCGGCCTTAAGTCTCCTGCATGTCACACAGTTATCAACGATCTTCTGAGCTAGTTTCCGACCTCTTACCACCCATGCTTTTCTTCTCATCCGGAGGAGTGTGCCTGCAATTTCTTCATGATTTGCCTTGTGGGCTTCTTGAGCTAGAAGAGTGGATACCCATGATGTGCAGGGCAAAACTGGTACTGCAGTTTTCTCTTCATTAAAGATTTGGAATCTTCCTCCACAGAGCAAAAGTCCAGTGCTTTCCTCCCTGACCACAGCAAGCCTGCTGAGTGTGGTGTCTGGCAAGGCTACCTCCATTTGAGCCCCAAGGAAAAGATCCCTGAGTGCATCCTCACACTCCATGATGGTAAGTGTAGTTTCCTTGATTCTGGACTTGATCTCAAGAGCTGAAGGAATCTCCTTCCTCTTTGGCTTGCTTGTGGTTGAGGTCTTGGCCAGCATTTCCTTCCATTTTGTGGCAGCTCTCCACACCCAGGCAATGACTCTTATCAACCTGGTTAAACTGCTGAACTTACTGATGTCAAGGATTTTCCTCACTGAAGAACCAGAAGGTGGCCTCCGGACTTGGATTTGGTGCCCTTTTCCATTAGGGCTGCTTTGCAGGTCGTCCTTGTTTTGGTTAGAGGTTGGGGACATTGGCATTGCAGTGGCAGATGGAGCATGTTGTTTTTTTCCCACCTGTGCTCGGGTCAGTGCTGCTGTAAAACATTTCCTTTGGAGCTTGTTTATACCTTCTTTAGCATCTGCAGCAACATCTTTGGCTGACTTTGTCGGCCACTCCTCCACAGGTCGCTTCAGAAACTCTGGGCCATTCTGCCACACTGAGTCCCTCTTTGAGGTCTTCTGGGTTGCTCCTCTTGTTGTGAGGTCAGCAATGTTTTGCTCACCTGGAATCCATCTCCAGTCTTCAACTGATGTGGACTTCTGGATCTCTCCCACTCTGTTGGCAAAGAAGGTCTGGTACCCATAACTGTCCCTTTGGATTGCACCCAGCACAGTTTGACTGTCCAGCAGATGGAGCCAACGTTCAACTTGCATCCGACTGTGCCTTTCAATGTATTTTCTGAGTCTCGCAGCAAACACAGCACCACAGACCTCAGCCTTCACTGCTTCTCCCTTTTGGTCAAGTGGTGTGAGTTTGGCTTTGGACTCAACAAGCCGGACCAGGATGCCTTGCTCGGTCTCCCACCTGAAGTATGCAACAGCTCCATAGCTCTGGTCGCTACCATCTGAGAATGTTATTCCCCAGGGTCCTCCAATCCTTTTGACTGGTGTGAGGCTTCTATGGAAGGTAATTTGGTTGAGACGTGTGTATTCCTCAAAAAGGTGGATGGCTTCTTCTCTAAGTCTTTCAGACAGAGGTGTGTCCCATGTGTCTCGTGTTAGACTTCTGCCTCCAGCCTCTTGAAATGCTTTTCTGACCAGAATGGCTCCTTTCTGTTTGGCAGGTGTTGCAAGGCCTATTGGGTCATACAAACTAGCTACTTGGCTAAGCAGTTGTCTTCTAGTCAGCGGGTTTGGAGTTTTTCCTCTCACCTCTTCTTCGACGAGATTTTGGCCCATTCTCATCTTCTTTTTTCTCTTGAGAAGTTTATCAAGGTCATGAGGTACAGTTTGTCTGGTTCGACCAAGTAACCAACTCCAAGGGCTTTGTTGTCTCCTTCTCTCATTTGGTTGGGGAGAATGAAGACTTCATCTGATGATGCTGGACGCTCTGATGTAGACGCCTGCCTCCCACTTTGGCCTGATCGGACCCACGGCTTAAGGAAGAATCCACCTGCCTTCAGAATTTCTTCAACTTTTTTGGTGGTTCTGTCTAGCTTTTCCAGGTCATTATGGGATGTCAGAATGTCATCTACATAGGAATCCTCCTCAAGGACTCTCCGCTCCTCCTCCAGATGAGTGAACATGGGCAGCCTTGCTGTCTCTCTCATGGCCAGTTGTGCGATGCACCCTGCTGGTCGATCGCCAATGTTGACCCTGGTGATGGCATATTCCTCACTTCCTCCTCTCCACTGTTTCTCCAGAGAAATCTATGGAGGTGCATCTCCAGGTCTTCAAGCCACACAGAATTGTACATCTTCTTGATGTCGCCGAGGGCAGCATGGACTCCTCTCCTGAACCTTAGTAGCACTGCTCTGAATGGGATTAAGTACATCAGGCCCTTTCAGGAGAAGGTCATTCATGCTGATCCCTCTAAACTTCTGGCTGCTGTTCCATACCAGTCGGACAGGTGTTGTTACAGAGTGTGGGTTTGACGCCACCAAGTGACTGACGTACTCACACTGGTCCTTTCCAGTCAGCAATGGTCTCTATTGAGTTTCTTTGCTGCTCTCCTTTCCACCATCTCATGGACTTGATTTGTGTATGCTGTACGCCACTGTGGTTCTTTCTTGAGCTGTTTTTCCGTCCTCAGAAACGTGGCTTCCACTGCGCTTCTGTTGTTAGGTAGAGAACTTGGATCTTCAATCCAGGGGTATTTTGTGTCCCAGTGAGGCTCCTGACTATGCGCATCTGACTTCACATAGCTGAGGCCTCGCCTGATCACCTCCAGTTCTCTTTCTTCACTCAGAGTCATGTCTTTGCCTCCTGGCTGACAGTTACCACACCGGCATCCTCCACACATGGGTTCGCAGGCCGCACCAATGCTGTCCCACTTCCACCAGTCCAAGAACTCCCTGCTAATAACAGTGGTTTTGGTTTCAGCTCTAGATTCTTGCATCTCAGTAATTTCTTGATACTTCACTGCTGTGATTCTCATCGATCGTGCAAAGTGAGTCTCAGAATTGTGCAGGGCCATACCCACTTCTTCACAGAGGTCTGGATGTGCTCCGCCAACAGTCTTTCCTAAAGGGCCTTCCCACAGGACAAGATCTCCTACTACTTTCACTCTCTGTGGAGCAAGTCTTCCTTCACGGTGGCTTATGAGAAGCTCAACACATTCTGGCCTGTGGAGATCTTCCAGGTTGGTCTCGGGAAGAACTTCTTGAGTTGCTGTGCTTTGATAACTCTGTGAACTTTTGCAATTTCATCCAACCCATAACAGATCATCTCATGAGCTCTCTCCGTGCCTCTAGGTGTCTTGACTCTTACCTTGAGTAAGTATCTTTTGGTCTTTACCTTCATGGCCATGCCTCCAACTCCATGGACGACAAGCGTGATCTTTTCACTTTGAAGCTTCAGTCTCCTGGCTGCTCTATGGGTGATGTAGTTGGTATCTGATGCTAAGTCAATGAGAGTTCCAATTTTCTGTCCTGCATTGGTGGTTACTTCGAGAAGCATAAGAATAACTGGTAACTCACGTGTGCTTGAGTCCATCACTCCAGGAAGGCTTCTCCCAGTGCAGTGTGATTTTGCAGCCATGTTGGTGAAGGCTCTCCTGACTTTTTTCTGCCATGTCCGGGTAAGCTCAGACATCAATTTCTCTTGCTCCTCTGTGAATGTTTGCCTCCTGGTGCTGGGTTTTCCCACTTTCACAGATTCCTTCCCTTGAACCCTCCCTCTCAGGCAGAGAAAGAAATGGTGATCTGAAGAGCTTCCTCTTCTGCAGTCTCTGTTCCTGCACAGGTAAATGTCCGTGACATTCATCATCCTCTGCATGACATCTGAGGCATCTTCTGCATGCTCCCAGCCTTTTGATAGCTTTCAGCTTCTCACCAGGTTCCAGTTCTTTAAACTGCTTACAAAAGAAGATCTTCTCACGATGCTTCTCCTCCCCACAGACAACACATCCTCCTGTCCTCGTGGACTTTGTGGAGGCGCACCTCTTCTCCAGGTAACGTAGTTTCTTTTCAGGTCTTTCACTTACAAACCAATTGGTCTAGTTTCTCTAGAATTTCCTCTTGTGTCTTTAAGAATTTTAGAAGGATGTCAAGTGATTGTCAGGTGTGACTCCATTTCTTGGATTGACCATGAACGCCAGCCAGTCCCTCTTTATATTATCTGGGAGCTTGCTCTCTATGGATCTAATCACAAGGGGATTCTTTATGGCTCCTGTGCTTTCGAGTCTCGTGAAGGTCGTTCAGGGCCTTTTCCACAGCCTGAATTAGGTCAATTACCTTCCTTGGCTGGTGTGACTTCAAAGGAGGGATCCTCTCTAGGTCCTCAATTATCTCCAAAGCAATTGTTGTCTTGTTTCCATACCTGTTTTGAAGTACTCCAAATATGTCTTCAGCACTGTTGTATGATGACAAGCTCAGGTCTCTACATATCCTCTCGCCCACACTTTCGAGAAGTTGGAACTTTTTTCACTTCCACTGATCCAGTCGGCTCTCCCTGCTTTTGCAGACTTTCCCAGTCTCTCTTCCATCTGTGGAAATTCCTTCTAATCCCGGTGAATTTAGGTAGACTGGTTGGCTTTTATTCTTACCACTGGTTGTGGAACTGCTGTTGGTTGAGGCTGTTGGTCTGGACCTCTTCTTTCCTCTTCCGCAATTTTTTTGTGCGGTGAGGAATTCTGCTCTTCTGGCCTCAAGGTTGCTCCCAATATTCTCAGGTCTTTAATCTGCCTTTCAGGTCTTCTGTCTGATCACGTGGGATCCATTTTTCCCAGTCTTTCAGGCTTAAAGTTGCATCATGGATTAGCCTCCTTGCTCTCTCCAGCTGTAGTTCATAGCCGCCTCTATTGATAGCAGTGATGGGGCTTGCTTGGGCTCTGTCACAGGCTTTTTCCGCTTCTTGGATTGCAAAGTCTACCTCCTCTTTACCATATCTTGGCCAAAGGTTGGATTGCACTGCCTTACAGATTTCCCCCAGTCTCATGTCACACTCTTCCATTGTCTGTTCAAGCTCAGCCTGCTGGTGCTTGTTGAGTTTGGCTTCTTCATCCTCCCTCAGTTCCTGCTTCAGCCAGTAGGCCAGCCCTGTAGTCATCATTTGCATCGCTGACATGCCTTGCCAGGGAACTGAGCTTGCTGAACTCCTCTTGAAGTTCATGCTTAATCATACCATCTGCAGCTTTGCCCAGGTAGTTTGCTTGCTTGGTGAAAGCAGATTTAGCTAAGGTCCGCTCTTGCTTCAGTTGCTTGACTGTTTTCCCAAGAGTTTCCTTTGCCATGGTGAAAAGGTTTCCAGTCAATCCTTCCTTTGCGCTGACAGCTTGACTCCAGGCCTTTTATCCTTGTTCTCACTGCCACGCTGGTTATCAACTGTCAAGTTCTGTGTGTTTTTTCGACTGACCACAGCTCTGCCCAAACTTGAAAACTGCTTTATCTCTTTAGAACGCAAAGGACAACTCAAATCTGTTCCCTTTATGATTCTTTTATTTTCTTAAAGTTGGTTTGATAGATCAGGGATGAACAGTATAGGTTGATAACCTTTTGAATACACAAAACAAAAAAACATGAATTAGTTACAAATAAATCTCAATACCACTTTCTCACAGTAAGAGATTAGATTAACCTAGTATCTCTAATAACAAAATACCAATCACATAATCAAACTTATACACATGCTTAGAGTAACATTACTTCTGTCATACTTCTGTCAAGTTCTATGTTCACATAATAAATCTAAATTATTTAATTTAAATTGCACATTACAACCAAGCAAAAACAAAACCTGAATATATAGAACAACACATTCAAACTTATTCTGTCCTACCAGTTAGCGCCTTTGGATGATCAGGAGCTGTGGTCATAGTATCTTCCAGGAATGAGTGAGAGGGCTAACTGAGCTCTCGACAAACATTTCAATGCCATGCACTTCCTGTGGGTGCACAGGCAAATATGGTCCCAAAAAACACTTCCCAAATGTTTGTTCCACCACCTTTTGCTGCATGGTTGCCCCCTGCAGTTTGGGAGTGCTCTGAGTGAATCTAGTACAACTAGAGCAAAGCAACAATGAATTTGACACAACA